>CM061148.1:10489101-10759101 GCA_030710495.1 Labroides dimidiatus
AAGAGGAACGTTGAACAAGTGTTTCCGAACGCTCTTTCTTGTCTTTTATTTTTCATGTTTTTACTTTGTGAAGAGGGCGGGAAGACATAATGAATCATTTAATTTTCTTTTGATTGTAGGTGCTGGGGTGCGTGGGTTTAGAGGTGGATGACAGGGAGTGAGGGACCACAGGACTGGGTGGAAATGTGGCGGCGGGGATACTTTGATGCCATATCTGAACCCACCGCCAAGTCAGAGCTATTTGACAGGGTGAGGAAAGTGTGGCTGGCACACGCACTGTAGCACACACACATTTCCAGACAGGCACATAAACTCTCTGGCTCAGACCCTGGCTGGGTCCCCAGTGTAAAAAACAAATAAATGCACATGCCGTACGAGTTTCTCTCCACCCTTCAAAATAAAAGACTTGGAGTTTGGATGTAATCCTGTTATGCTTTCACTAAAGGAAACATCAAAACATATTAATTTTATACTGAACAGCATGTGAGTCACCATGAGCACATTGTTGAGATGTGAGGGAGTTCTTTCTAAAGAAGTGAGTAAGAATAATTAGAGATGAGTCAATGACATTAATAAACAGCAGCCTTCAAAGAGGAATCCAAAGAGCTGGATTGAAAAAATGACACTTTTCTGGACACATTTCTCATTCTTGTCTGGGGGAAAATGAGGGGGCACATCGCCGGGTCCTTGATAGCCCATCCCAAGACAGTTACAAATGGGCATGAAGGTGGGGTGGGGATTGGGTGAGGGGGTTGGATGAGCAGGATGGGGTAGTCCCACCGGTCCAGTGTAACCCCGATTCATCATTAATCACTCCTGCTGAGCCCCTCAGACCCTCCCTCTCCTCCTTACCACCCCTGCCTTCCACCTACAAGACCCACTCCCCAAGGTGGTGGCAACTCACCCCTCCTTCTACTATCAACACCACCCGCAACACTTGCCCCTCCTCTAAACAACAATTTCTGCTTTCTGGCACCTCAGGAAAGTCTTTGTCTTCCCATCTCTTTCTTTTCCATCTCCTTTCACGTTCCTCCACTTTCCCTCTTCATCTGTGCCCCCCCCCCTACTTTTTCCTCCTTTTTTTCTCTCTTTCTTTGTGACAAATGGGTTTTAATAAAAGCTGACAGAGCAATGAAATTAAACAAGTGCATCCCATGGACAGCTATAGCCCCAGCCTGCGCGTGGCACTGACATATTTAAAACAGGACCTTAATTCAGTAGCCCGCCCCTGTCTTACATCACCACGGCTCCTCACTGTTATCGGAATCATTATTACTGCCTGACACTGTATTGTTGTTGTAAAAAAAGATCACAGCCACAATTGGAAGCAGAGGAGACAAGCATTTAGCAGCCTGCTTCGTCCTTGTGCCAACAGTGACCCCTATAAAACAGTTTATTCCATTGACCCTATTAGCAGATATTAGGCCCCATCTCCCATGTTGCCTCATTACAGCCCTGGATCGTAAAGAAAAGGGGGTAGGGATGGAGAAGGAGGTGGTCAGGGAGAGAGAAAGCGAGGGCGCGTCTTTTCCTAGGGAACCCTTCCATAAGGAATAACTGACACCGAGGACTTACCCACGCCTCGGGAGCTCTCGCCCGATGTTAGAGAGCATTGTTTTGTTGGATTACAGGGTGAGGAGGGGAACCTAATCCCCTAATTTTTAATCTCTCCTGATTCCAGAGGGATGCATAAGAGACCGGGGGGCTTCCCTGACACAGCTTGGGTAGGTGGGTTTGTAGAGAAGGGGGTCTTGGTGGTGGGGGGTGGGGGGTAAGAAAAGAGGAGGTTTCCTAACAAAGGGCATATAATTTGTTTTTGCATGTGCATGAAAATACCCCTCATAAAACTTTGAGGATCACATAAAATGCAACATAAGAGTCAATTTCTACCAAACCAACAGTTCTAGAATCGTAGGATGTAGTGAAAGTTCCAGAAAATTCTCCAAACTCAAAATATCAAAAGTGAAATCAAGAGTGAAAAGATATCAGCTTATGAGTGTGTTGCTACAAAAATAATTCCAATCCCATTTGTAGTCCGTGCACTACACAAAATTCAGAATCTTTCTGTGACAGTGATAACATATCCTTCTCTCCAAACATTTCTGCTTTGTCACTTCATCCCCTCGCCTCCCTGTGTCTGGGTGTGTGGATAATTTCTCAGACAGCTTACAGTGACAGGCTTTTGGGATGGGGGGGGATAAGTTGTCTGGGAGCTCATCCCTATAATCTGTGAAGGATATACAGGGTCTCCCCAGGCGGGATACAGGGACTGTTCACCTGCAGCATTAGCCAAATAAGATTAGGAGCTGGACTGGAACCCAAACACTCGCTGTGGGCGGAAATATATATGTGAGTGTACACAAAATCTCATATGGGAAATTTGTTTGAAATTTTTTAAGCTGAAAACACACTTAACACCTTTTGCAATTGGAATTTCAACATCCAGTTGATGCACAAAAACGTATGAGGGGAAAGAAGGGACATCAAACCTCCAGCTGGGTTCAACTGAAGGCCTCTTTCAAATGGAAAGTTAGCTGCGGAGCTGGCGGGAAGCGGAGCAGGACGGATGGAAACAGCGGCGGAGGAGGGAGGGTGGCGGCAGGCGGACACAGGGAGTTAGAAATCATTGCGTCCATTGACGGAGTAACCTTGGGCGGCTTCCAGCGTGACTGAGAGAGTGAGTGAGCGACGGGGTCCTGGAGACGAGCCAAGCCGAGCCTTTTGTGCCAGCAGCCGCCACATTCCAATCAGCCACGGATATTTATACTCTGGGCCTAATTGAAAGGTTGGCTTGTGAACCATCTGCATGCACCCACACTCCAACTCCCCCTGCAACACACACACACGTATACATACACCCACACACAGAGACAGACACTCTCCTTAGTGCTTTACCACTGCAGACACAGCCAGCTTTGACCCACAGAAGAGAGAGGCCAGACGTGCTGCATCTGTGACAGCTAACATCCCAAAAGGGCAGAAATGGAAAGGGTGACTTATGGCAAGAGCGTCTTGGCCAAAGGTTAAATTCAAAATTTGTTTCCTGTTCTCTATATTTACTTCTTCATGCAAAAAAAAAGATGCAGGAAATTTATACCAGTGGGCTGCTGGATCCAGTTTTGCATTGCTTTAACACTCATATAAGCTTGAATCTCAAAGTTAAATTAATTTACTTCAAGGCAACAGAAGATTAAAGAAAAACTATAACTCTTACACACTCCAAGAGCTGAGAGTTTTTAGTGTGGGGAAAAAAAAACAGTATAGCTTAAAACCATGACGCAAGAAACCATTAGCCTAAAAGTGAGCTAATCCATTAAGTGATTATAATCACATTTAAATAAACAACATTACACACAGTATTAAGTACCCTGTGTCCCTTTCACCCGGATACATTTTCTTAATAATACCAAACAGCATATCAGCATGGGAACTTGGCAGTAATGTCTACAAAGTGAGCTGACAGACCTGTACTTGGTATCAGTTTGCAGCTGAAGGAGTCTGGCAGCTGATAAAAGGAGCTGAGCACCAGTGTGAGATAAATGACTCGATGATTGATTACCGCCCTGAGCAGAAAAATGAACACAGCACAAAAACCAGTCAGTGGCGTTACTGTAATGAAGACTTTCTCACAGTGACTCCACTGGAAATTGCAGCAATGGCGCCACGTTTGGGGTTAAAACTGGATATTAGGAGTAAAAAATATCATAATAATAACAATCCCATCATCAGAATAATTGTAAATGCCATCCTCTGCCCCACATACACTCTTCCACTGTATGTTTTATTTACTGAAAGAGAATAATAAACGCTTAGCTAGAGGTAAAACTACATTTCCTAAATAAAGAATGTCCCAGTTCAGGTGAAAGACACAAACAAGAAAAGATAAAAACCTTCAATATTTAACTAACTGTAAATTTTAAGTCTCAGAAAAACTTAAAGAAAATTAAAAATCACAGAAATATAGTTTGACTCCAATATCATGAAAGGCTGTTTTATTTGCATGAATGTATTTACGTGTCTCTTTATATCCCAGAAATAGAATTTTTGTACACTTTGGTATTTGTTTCTCTCATAATATAAATACGTATACATAAATATTTTTTTCAGGGTTTATATTAAGAGAAAATGCAACACATCATAATGTATGGTATTGTATTAGTTCAAAACGTTTTTGTCATGTCATCTTCTATGATGCAGTGTAGTGTGGCGTCATATTGTAACTCACTATGCTGTGTTGTATTAGTTATATTGTATTATAGCTTAATACATTATACAGCTTGTGTTGCATTGGATGTGTCGTGTCGTACAGGTTTTTCTGTGTCACAAACATTTTTTTGTGTCAATGTTTATGTTGTGTTGTTCACTTTTTCTCCTGTCGTACTGTATGGTTTGATACAATATTGCGTAATATCTTTTATATGTGCATAAACATAAAGCTTTTCTACCCACATAGTTAACTTTGGATGTAAATTATGCAAAAAGAAATGAAAAATCCTCTCAGTGAATTGTTGTCAAGCAGATACAAAAAGACAGCAATTTGTAATATTAAAGTGAAGTAAAAGTGCAAAGCTTAACTCAATATACCTGATTACGGATTTATACATCAGATAATGACATAAACTTCAGAGTATTTGTAGATATATAAAACACTAAACAAAAAAAAGAAGATAAAATAATTATTGAAAAATCCTTCATATGTTCCTCAGTTTAGACATTAAACAGCAAAGGTTACAGCAGCCAAAAAAAGGTATATTAGAAAATAAGAAAATAACCCTTAATCTTCAAATCACCGCAGGTTTTAACTCTCCTAAAAACCTTTCAAACAATCACAAAACTAAAGTCTGACCTGATGTACCTCTGTCATCACTGCTGTAAAGACTGAAGGAGGACAGAATGCAGAAAAACAGGCCTCAAAGGTATAAACATGAGGTGCAAACTGATAATATCCAAATTAATTCAATCTTAATCTATTACACTGATGCTTGTAACAAAAACACTGGTTTTAAATTCCTCCAGCATACACCTAACTCCTAATCTTCACTTAAAATCTCACCTGGAAATCTTAACTCGTGTTAAACTGACTGACTAACCACATGCCAAACAGCAAGCCAAAAACCAGGACTCCAGGGGAGCCGTGGCACAGTGAAACACAAATATCCGACTTCTGTCTCACAAGCACAGGAATGCAGCACAGGCTCGTGGGATCGGGTAACTAAACCCACTGATTAATGCACAATTAGTGTTGCGTTGTGTCAGTTAACAGGATGGAGCTGATGGAGTTTGCAGCTATGGCGAGGAGTGTGTTAAAGCTCTCGGCGGGCATCCAGCTGGCCCTTCGCTCATCTCGGGGACATGCTGGGCTTCCTCTGCCAGCTGGCACGGGAACACAGCATCATGTTCATTCATGACAAGCATCTCCAAAAACTTGTGAAAAAGCTCATGATTCTTGAATGCTTCTTTCAGGAGCGGCTTTCAAAAAAGGAGAAATAAAAAAAAGAGAAGGAAAGAACACCTTTTTATGTGTTCTAAGTCAAGGACATTTAGGGCAGCTCTGAAAAGTTTTCAATATGTTGCCCAAAATGTTATTTATGTTTGTTGTAGATGATGCCTGTCACATTTACATTGAAGTAAAAAAGAAAGTTAAAAGAAAAGAAAAAATCTTTGCAACAAAAACAGGAAGCTCGAGCATGTGCTTGCTAATTTGAGTTTGTGTAAAATGGAAAAATGCTGGCTAACATAACAGAAAAGCTTAGGTTCTTAGTGTGATTCTGATCGACACATACGATGCATAGAACAAAAACAGCATAATTGGAAGAGTTTTCAGAAGATACAAACCTACAGAATAAAAATTTCAAAAACAGTGCAACGCAATCAGTCCTGAGATAAACAGATTTGTTCAGATGGAAATCGGTCAATGCAGGCCATACGTTTTCCATTTTTAGTTATAAGAAGTGTTTCACAAGTATCAGTCTTGTTTTGTTCAAGCATGAGCAGCTTTCTATAGCTGAACACTGTCCACTGCTCAGTGATAGTAATACGATTCAGAGGCTTGTCATGTACAAACGCTTTTCAATCCATTTAACTGCTCATGTTTCATCAGCTTTTGGAGTGTTAATATGGGAAACCTCTCACTGCAATCTTCAGTAAAGTTGTCAGATGAATGTAAAAGACTCAAATGTATAATGTCTCATTCTGATAACAAGGCAGAACAGATTCTTAAAAAACATAAAATAAAAGTATTATATCTTTAAAAAAAATCATGAGGACAACACGCACATGAAAACACAATCAACACCATGGAGAATTTGTAGAAGTGTAGCTCATAACTGACATCATGGCATGTTGTTTGGTTTTTTTATGGTTGGTTATAATGGTAAAGTGAATTTTCTGCAAGTCAACGATGACAAAACAACTGTAAAAAAATAGTTAAAATCAAAAAATAAATAAGAAGTCTGGGCTGAAAAAAGTGCAAAACAAATGTGATACATGGATATCTCATTGAAGAATTGTGTCTTTAAGGGTTAAACAGCTTGTGATAATGGACTGGGTCAAAGTTGAAGCATTTTTTTTAATCTCAAAAACATGTACAATTTCATCAACTTTGGGATCTGTTTTTCTGTTTACATGTGGGCTGTTGTTGTTTATTATAAGTGATAGTGTGAAGGCAAGACAGGATGACATAAAAAACAAAGCAAGTAAAGTTTATTTATATGGCAAGAGCTGGAGTCACGAAGCAACAAAGTACATAGGGCTAAACAGAAATGACATTAGATACAAATAAGTTATATAACAGCAGACATAGACAGATTGATCAAAAGAAAGTCTAAACTAATGGGGCCACAACTGCTTTTTAAAAATGCTAAAAAGAAGTTTTCAGTTTCAGTGGGAGACCAACATCTTATAAAGCCCAGTCTTCTTGAGTCTTGAGTCTGGTCTGTGTTGTTGTATCATATCCTGTTGTTTCATATTATGAATGTCACGTTTTGTCACAATGTATCACCATGTTGTACCAAATTTTTATGTCATATCTTACTGTATCATATTGTAGATTTTCATATTCTTGAGGTGAATATTTTTCTTTTCTTCCTGTAAAGTAAATTGAAGTTGTAAATGAAATGTAGGGGGTGACAAATTCCACCAGTAAACTGTAGTTGAAATGTTTGAATTTAAAATGCTTGAATTATCATATCTGATTACAGATTTATACATCAGTTGAAGATGTACACTTCAGAGTATTTGTAGACAGTTTGTAAATGGCTTAGGGTGAAACAGCATGTGGACAGAGCAGGTGGCTCTATCCAAGGTACTGAATCACTGACTTTCAGCTTTCACCAGGAAACAGAACCATTAGCGCGCTGCTGGGGAATGGGGACAGGCTGCCAAATGCAAAATCCTCCTCTGTTTTCCCTTGGCTTGTGCCTGTGATAAATCAAAATGCTGAACAACAATTAGCACTCTGTTGACACTCCATTCACATCCAACAGTTGATACAGGAAGTGGGCCAAATGATGTAGAACACATCTTATTGTCTTGCCAAGTGCATCTGCTATCATCGGCAGTGGAAATCCATCCACTTGTTATATGAGCTTGTGAAAACAGGTCCACAAATTCCACTTTGCAACAGAGTAAACTGTGATACAATAGATAACTGCCGCTGCAAATTTACACTACATACATTATGTGTGGGAAGACACAAGGGACAATTAATCCCCATCTGATTATATCACTCAAAGAATATGAACTCAGTGCTTATGCCTTACAGGTCAAACATACAGCAGCGTGTCCTCCTTCTTTACATTCAATAGGAAATCATTCGCTCAAAGCAATCAAATATACTTCAATAACAACAGAGATAAACAACATTCATCCGGTCTAATCTCTCTGCGGACCACCCGGCTCAATAAATTAATTACCTAGTCTCTGTGTTTTTTACTTGGGGGCATTAGTAATGATCTTTAAATATTAATTTGACTTTGTCCAGGGACCGATATGTGGGCCCTGTTGTTGTCTTCTGGATGTCTGGTTGGCAAGTCAGAGGCGTGCTGCAGTGGGAGGCAAACCTGGATAGCCAGAGGAGAGTTTCAGCTGTTTGCCAAGCGAGTGTAAAGAGTTTGTCTGATGATCAAAAACGGACAAACAATGTTTCTCGAGCCCATTTACTTGCAGATGGATTATCTGATTTGTGGTGATTTCTTCAGACAGATCCAGAGGTGGGTGGCTCATGTTGCGCTGAGTAAGAGATTGCACCCACACTAAGCTGTTCAAAGGTCTGGCGTCTGAGTGGAAAACGATGGAGTTCAAGTATCCGCTTTGATCCATTTTTATTAGTGCTGTCATGCATTCAGCATTAATTCTGAGTTCTTGTTTGAGGCATCGTTGCATGAGAAGTTTTCTTCCACGCTCACCTGTCTATGATCAGTCCCACACCGCTGTTTGCTTTCTTCCAGTAGTTGAAAAATGTAGAGCAGAATAGGGTGAATATGGGAAATTATCTGGAGGGGTTTAATTACTTTGAGCATCCGTCTCCTGACCACCAGTGAGGCAAACAAACAGGAATCACAACAACATCAGAGTCAAGATCAGACTTGTTGTACCAGCGCGCCTTCAGAGGATAGTATGCATCTTCGTTTAGGCTGTCTTTAATAATTAATCTGGTACATTTATTTATCGTGCTCCACCGTGGAGATACCCAGGTGAGTTGAGTTTCTCTTGGGATGAATGCTCAAGAGAGGGGAGAGAGAGGAAGATTCCTCTGCGTTTTTTTCCCCCCTCCTCTATCTCCTGCTCTGCATCAATGTTTGTAGCCCAGGGCAGAGGAAGCCAAGAAAAATTCAGATTTGGCCTCTGTCCACCTTACCTGCAAAATACTCCGCATCAGCACATTTCCCAGAGTTCCAATGGGCCAAAAGCAAAGCACGGGAAAAACGGGAAAGATGGCAGCTGTGGAGCTAATTGGCTGACATATTCTAAAGAGCCTGATTTTTATTTTCTTTAAAATAAAAATATATAGATATAAAATCTGTGTGCTGTATTTGTTGTCTTACATGATTCACAGTCTCAGTGCAGGAGTCAAGTCAGGTAGCAAAGCTGCAGCATGGCCCTGTGCATGATAAGCTCTGCTCAGTTTCAATATTTGTTAGATGATAGATCTTCAATCCCACCACATGCTGTGATCAAAGACTTCTTTCAACTTATATCGAAAACCACAGCATTTGCACAGACATATGCATAGGTTTAAAGTATATGCGCCCTTGCTATAACAGATGTGGGTCGATGTGTGCTTTGTGTATGAATTCATTCCCAGTATTAGCACAAACACGGACATTTGTGTTTATTCCTTGAGCTGATTTGAGCTGATGATGATCACTCTTGGCCGTGTTGAAATTTCCGCTGAACCAAATTCAAGTTGAAATCTATAATTTTCTGTGATCTTAGTTCATTTGGTGCTCATCTTGACATCCGACCACAACTTGACCGCATGCCAGGTTGGGGGTGAAACCAGCAAAAACAGGGAACAGCTTAACAAATTACCACTCCACTGCCAAGTCCTGGGAGGAAGGAAGAGGCACAGCAGCTTAAAAAGAAAGAACTAAAACCCCTGCTGCAGAGACCCAGAAACCCCAGAGGGCAGGGGGTGAGGAGGAAGAGAGAAAGAGAGAGAGAGAGAGAAGGTGGGTTAAAGCACATTGGGAGAGGAAACGGAGGGTAAAAAAGAAGCGAGATAAAGAAGCAGAGGGAGATGGGAAGAGTGAGAGAGTACAAAAATGAGGGAACAGAAGAGGCTTGATATGATTTCAATGGAATGTTTGTTGACAGTGCTCCGTGGCCCCGGGCCTCGGGATAAATGATTGAACACTGCGCCTGTCAAAGCCAGAGGATTTCTGTGGGCTTGTGTTTCTCTCTCTGCTTTTTTGCTGGAGGGAAGGTAGCAGTCAACTAATTGACACAGAATTAAGCATGAAACGCACTAAGCGCAGCCCTCTTATGCCATGGCTGGCCTCTCCACCAAAGAGGCGGCTTCCAGCCAGTTAAAGGCTACAGATGAAACACACACACAAAAGACAAACACACACATGGCTAAGCCCACATTAAGATGAAATCAGATATGTTCAAATACAGAGGCGTGAATACATCTGCAAAAAAAAAAAAAAAAAAAAAAAAAAGGAAAGAAAATGAAGATAAACATCCGAGCAGATGGCCTACTATTCAATTACACTCGATCAGTAATTCAACATTTTAACACCCACACAAAAGCACATCAGCAAAGGAAAAGAGACGCAGGCTACAGGAGGATACGCACAGAGTACATAAGCAAACAGTATGGACTTTCCCCATGACAAATTGCTCCATGTGAAAGTAATCCTTCAAGATTAACAGCGTCATTCTGTGCCACACCTCACATATTATGCTCAGGGGGCTGCGATCTCTGCTGCAGGCTCCTTGCAAATGGCTTACCAGGTGTGTACTTGTACTAACTGTTTTTTTTTTTTTTACCATGCTCTGAAAAACAGAGAGAGAGTAAGAAAGAGAGACAGAGAAAGAAGAATGAGAGAATGATCAAGAGGGACACTTAAAAGGAATAAAACAAACTGTGAAGAGAAGAAAAAAGCGGAGAAAAACAACATCGAAGACGAAGAATAAAATGTTCAGGCCAAGGGGGAAAGAGTAATTCATAGCACTGTGCACAGGTTCACAGGTGGAGGGGCTTTTTTTGTTTGCCATGCTCTTGCCTGTGATTGAGTGATGCAAGGGTCGAATAAGGTTGAGGACCTTTAGCTGTAAATAAACAGCACCTCCTGCTGAAGCACGGGTGGTGCACAAGGAGTCTCACCTCATTAAAACTTGGAGATGCGACAACGAAAACAACATGACTAAGCAGTGGGTGTGCAGGGTGGGGTACTTTCAAAAAGGGGAAGAAGAGGGAGGGGTTTGGAGTAATGGTTGGGGCAGCAGCGGCTCCATCTTCTGCTCCCACCGGCCGTGTAACCACGTGGATGCCCTTGTGAAGGAGCCGGAGACAGGAAAAGGAAGGCGGAGGAGCTAGAGGAGGGGAAGGGAGGCTGTGGGGTCAAAGGGCCAACCCCATCCTGCTGACTACCGACCAATCAGGCGGTGTCCTGTGCTGTCTTGGAGGAAACAGAGAGGGGGAAGAGAGGAGGAGGTGAAGAAGAGCAGATAAGCAGGGAAAGAAGGAGGGTGGGTGGACTACAAGGCGGATCCCCAGGGTCAATTATCCCTGCGAAGGAGGTACTGTAACCAACACTCTGCATCTCATTTGCAAGGCAGCAGCAGAGGTGCACCTGAGCACGGCTAGTGAGCGTCCTGCCACAGCACTGAGGCAATTAATGTCTCCTTTCAATGACATGTGCTGCTCAGTGTGACAGTGGCCGGGCAGCTGTGGGCTGGGCCAACTGGCTAAAAGAGAAGGCCTCAGCACTGCCTCTTGTCTTCCCACAGAGACTAATTTCACACAGAGATCCACGCCTTGGTTTCACAGACTGACTAAGGTGGAGGGTTTGGGTTCAAGCCTTATGAAATACATGCAGGCACACGATTCAATGCACATATGCAAAGATTTATGTCAAAAATCACATGAAGTATCTTTAACTTTCACACTGAATAGACATGCACAGACTTGACAGCTCCAAATCATCTGCACAGTGTGTGTGCTGCCTCTTTCATTCAAGAATATTTCACCTAATTTAATTTATCCCAGTTTTTTTCTCTTTGTCTTTTTTTTCTTTTGACTTTTGGGATTAAAAAAAAAATAACTGAAGTACCCCCGAGTGTCATCTTAGCCCACTAACATCAAAACAAAACCAAACATTCATACGATCATTTGACCCATGGAGCAGGTTTAACAGCTTGTCAGCTTAAAGGAGCTATCATTCACCTTTAATAAGACTCATCAGCTGCCAAAACTCACAAACTCATAAATCACATGAGCACTTTCTGATAAAGAAAAATAAATCCCCTGTTATTTAACTCATATGCCATACAGGCTTTTATTCTTCTGGGATACTTATTTATGGGTCAGACTGGAGAGAAAAAAAAAATCACTTGAGCTCTTTGTGATTCTAAGAATATCATGCCTTAAAATGTATTGCTTTGATAGAAAACACTATATATATATATATAGCTCTAAAAGGTAGCAAATCTTGCTTGAATTATAACTGTAAGAGTTCAGTTCTTTTAGGAGTTATCAGTGTATTTTCCCTCTGTTTGCAGTATATCTGTTGCTCACACATTGATGGCAGCGTGTGCATTTCCATGTAATCAAGCCAGGACCTTGTATGTGACCTCATTGCCGGAGGGCATTGCAGCTAGCAAGGCTAACATGAGGCTAATGAGCACCATTCATTGCATTTGAGTGTAACGGAAACATGCAAGTGCAGACACACACACACACACTCACACGCACACACACACACACAAAACCACACAGTCAACAGGTCCAACCTTCCGATCACTGCTCCCTATAGCCCTGAAGCCCACAATGAAGCCCAGTGTCTCCCTCAGTGGGCAGTCTGTGCTCTCCTCCCTGACCATCCCCACTCATCCGAGACAGAAATAGACATCGCTTTGCTTCCCTGCTCACTCTCCGAGTCAACTTGTGGTTGACACACACTGGATGAATGACTTCTTCCTCCTGCCCGCCTCACCCGACTACTGAGTTGCAGTTCCGACTTGTCGAGCTCGAGACTGCGAGAGAAAAGAACAAGAGAAGTTGGATTCAAGGGAAGGGGAGTTGGAGAGAGAGAGGGAGCATGTGTGCTACTTTCAGCCAGCGCACACACACACACACACACACACGAACACACTTACAGCTAGCTGGCTTCTGACAGTGGCAGAATTATTATAGAGAGGTGAATATTACCCCCGTGGGACTTCATTTACCTCCAGCATATTCACTGAGTTTCTCTGTGTTTTACTGCTCCTCATAATCCAAGCCAACCACACACACACACTTGCACTCATATTGCCGTATCACACACTATTTTTATGTCCATGAGTGTTGTCAGGGTTATTATTGAGATCATTATGGGATGTAGGTAGTATTCAGATGGCCCCACCCCCTCTTTCCTCCCACCACTCTTTGTGAGCAGTTCTGAATCTTGGAGCCCCTTTACGAAAGGTTGCCACAGCTTTCCAATTTCCTTCCACTAATCAATATAGTCAAACACACATTTGCAGAAGCATTTTTTGTACTTTGCAGCTTGTATTATTGTAATCGTCTCTTAGTATGAAGCTGGTAAAGGTCACTGATGGATTCTTTTGTTGTGCTGTTTGAGGTCTCTTCCACCCATTGTGTTAACAAGTCATTAAAAATTGAGCGAAGTAAGGCCAACCAGGAGACATTGCATATGTTTGGAAGCATTATTATTATTAAATAATCATGTTTGTCTCCTAAATTGAGAGTGACTCATGCCACAATATCAGTAATTAGATAAATTATTGATGAGCTAGCGGGTGGGTGAGAGGATGGTCGCTGGTGGAAATGGAATTGCCAAACCCAATTACTGTCTTTTTCTTAGAGTGGCCCCATTAGGGTAGTCACTTGGACCACTAAATGGCGACACTAATAAAACTACAACTAGCACCCAGCCTGCTTAATTAATTGTAGGATGATTAATATTTTAATTGCCACAGATTAAGTACAACCTGCATAGAGAGGAAGGTGTTACGAGAACAGCGACTGAACTTTAATGCTCTGTGTTTTAAAATGTTCAACATGTCAAGTTTAAATGTTTCACAACCGACCTTCTCACATTTGCTGATGTTTAACAACCTCACAGTCTCAACAGGATCCTGAATTTCTCAGGGACTTTTTATCCAACCATGCAAGGGTTAAGACAGTCCACATTTAGGGGAATCGTGTTTTTTTATATGATTAATTCTGATTTGTAGACTACAGATCTAATATCAAGAAGTTTGTGTCTCTTTAAATTATTGTTTAAAGTACAAACAGTCTTGCATCTGAAGTTCTGAGTCACCCCTATTTTGCAAACAATAATTCAAAGCTTTATGAATGGATGAATCAGAATAGACTGAAGAGGGGTATACACATAAGGATTTTCTAAATCTGAGGAAATTTTTATCTGTTAGAGACCCCACACATGAAGATAAAAAAATCAAGCATTAAACAGTTTTGATCGTATTGTGTGGTATGAGTTGGCATGACATTCTCGGGCAACCCACAGCTCAACGAGTTAGTCCTCCATTTCTGAGGTCCACCGAACTTTCTGTGTCAGGTCAGCCATGATGGATTTGTTTATGTCTGTTTCCTCGTTCCTCAGTCAACTCGCATCCTGATTGGCTACATACCATTTTACATCACAATTCAGGGAGTCATGACTCGGGAGTCGTCGGCTTTCCCCACACACATAAAGATTTTTGGTCATAAATGTTGAACAATTTTAATATTTACGATTGTCAGCCCAACCCTTTTTGAAGCTGATTATTTGGAGAAATTCAATCTTAACACATCTTGGACCAATGAATAATCTTCTAAGATAATCTGATAAAACACAAGATAATTGGGCGTTGTCTGTCCTTGGTCAGGAAGGAGGAAAATCAGGACAAAAACAGCTGGATATTCGTTATGTGCGTACTACCTTTAAGACATAAAAGAAGCTGAAAAAATATTGTTTTAAAGATGATTTATTTATGATTTAACATGAATTTACAAAAAAAGCTGATTAAATGATGACTAATGCTTCCCCATCAATATATTTTTATCAGCCTTTTTGCATGATAAATCAAATTAATAGTAGAGTTGAAACATCAGCCTGATTATTTGTTATAAATCGCACAAAACTAAGCCTTTTCATTGTAATTAAGGTGAGAAAAACTGAACAGGAAATCTTCAGAAATATTTCTGTCAACATATCTGTCCTCATTCAGATTGTTTTTCCTGGATATTGAAGTTGACTCCTTTAAAAATGAATGAATTTTTTGTCATTGTTATTGTCTCTGCCACCGATAGTTTCAGTTACTTGAGATGAAGTGGCAACTGAGACATGCACACACACCACTCCTGCTGCTGGTGCCCGGATTGCAGGACAGGATCTTGCTTCTCTTTTCCTCATTGGAGACAGTTTGAGCTCAGTACTTCCCTAGGCTTCTCTCATGTCTGCATCCACTGTTATATTCCATCTCTCAAGGACACAAACGTTTTAGCCACAGTGTCAACAAGCAGAAATGTGAAATGTGCTGGAACTCCTTTCTGCAGATTGATTTGATACGGCTTGTGTGATCTGTTGTCCCATTGCTTTTGCTCTTGGGAATTGATTGTTATTGGGTTTTGGAATCAGATTTGGGTACTCAACACAGGATGGTTATAGTTAAGAAAGCAGGGTGATAAAGCTGGTATATGCATTTGTTTTGGGAATATGCACCTATCAAATGGTTGTTGCATGTTTTTAATGGTGCATTTTAAAAAAAGCTGAAGTCGAAATAATCGTGGTCTGCTTCTCAGTCCTCTGCAAAGAAAGGACGTCAAGACCAGTCCACTCTCCAACAAACACAATACCCCTGGGTTCATGGGTACTAGACACCTGCATGTACACATACATTCATACAAGCCTCAATAAAAAGCGACTATTCCTCCTCCACAAGTACTCATCAACCCCCTCTCTCAGGAGGGCATGGTGTCTTCCATCCTCGACATGAATAAAACAAGTTGTTATTCTTTTCTAGATAAACACCCTCCAAGTGCCCGCAAACAAGAGAGGGGAACAACACCAAGCTTTGGTTTTCCTCCAGCAATTGTGCTGAAGATGGGCTCCCCAGACACTCGCTGGGCTCTGCAAAGTGGTCTGACGCCACACAAAGTGCCTGCTTTGCCAGAGGCACAGGATGGAACTTCTAAGCACAAACAAAATCTGCTAAATACCTAGCAGAGGGCGTGTTTTCCTTTCCGTCTCAACAAAGCATATTGTTCATTCACTTTGTCGATTCCTTATGTTATTAATCAAATTCCCCTGTGAGATTTGAGCTCTTGTTTGTTCATTTGAATCTACAGAATGACTCTGCTGGTGAAGGGAATCATTAGGAAGACTCACTTTGGCCCAGATTTGACAAAGAGGCTGTGAAGGTGTACATTAGCCGATGGAAAAGGTTAAGTGTGGTAAAATGAGGGAGGAAATGTGGCGGACAAATTGAGAAATTAGCAATGTGCGGGTGGGAAAGTCTCAGAGGACCCGGTGCTGAGGCGAGACCTATTATGGCACATGGCACCAGGCAGCTGGGTGGGTAATTATCATCATGTGTTTAGCAAGGCGCCCTTATCCAGGGCAACGTATATATGACTTGTGCTTTAACCACTTAGTTGGCCCATTTAGCTCCACGGAGTGTGCTTTAGGTACGAGCGGGGGATGAGCGAACATTATCAGTGGTATTCTGCTTTAACAGTAGGCAGCAGCAGGTGCTCACCAGTCAGCCAGAGTTGTCACCTCTGGATGTGAGGCAGGTGTTTGACCTGTACTGAGGTGGGGTGGCCTTCGCTGTGAAAGGGTGCAGCTTTATGTCCTTGGGGAAGGTGAGAGAGTGACCCTGTGAAGATCCAGCTGGGAGCCTGGTGAGCAGGGAGTCCAGATGTGTATGTGTGTGTCTGTGTGTGTGAGAGAGTCTTTTAGCGTCTCCATGTGTGCCCACTGCCAGCCGGGTACGAAACAGCTGGCTCCCACCATCTGCTACTCCTCTCCATCAGCAGCCCCAGAATGTGTGTAGGTTGTATGTGTGTGTTTTCCATGTGTTGCAGATCTTTTATTCCTCGGTATGATTCACAATTAAATGTGTGTGTGCATTGGTGTGAAATCATCTGATTTAAGATGTCATATTGTGCAGTAAAAATGTCATGGAAGTCCTAAGGTTTCTTTTCAAACAGAGGAACAAGTCTTTTTTTCCGTTATTTATTCTAGGAATAAAAAAGTCTAGTGGATGCACGTTTCTTTGAAAGCTACACTAAGACTGTCGAGTGTGTGTTAGCTTTTCCCTTTGGTTGTTAATCATTTGCTCCAAGCAAGCTGTCTCCATTGAACAGACTCAGGAGAAGAGAGAGAAAGGGATTGGGAGGTTGGGGGGTTAGTATGCTAAAATCCACCCCAAAACAAGACACATGAGACATACGGGTCTAGTGTTAATTAGGGAGCCAATATTACAAGATAAATCAGAGATGGAGGGAGCGTTTGGGGGAGTGAGAGACGAGGGAAGAGGAGGAGGGAGGGGAAAAAGGGAGAGTGAGAAACAGAGAGGGAGCGGGACGGCAGGGTGTTGATTTGAGCAGGGCCTGGGGGCAGCCTACGAGGCAGAAAGGGGGATGATAGACTGGCTAACCAGGCGCTGATCAGGCCTGTGCTGCTCCCTTCCTTTCATCAATAGTGAACAAGGAAAGTGGGAAGAGAAAGTCTGTTAGCTGCACACTTGTTTGCTTCAAAGTCAGCGTTAAATACCATCAAGTGTCACTGGAATTTAAGAAAATCAATAATGCATTTTGAACTCCTGATTGCTGGATCTGTAGCTCATGGATCAGGACTCAAAAGCCTTTCATTTTATGAAAAGTGATTCTATCTGCAGCACGCACATACACATGCACACGCGCACACACACACACACACACACACACACACACACACAAACACTCTGCCAGCAAGTATCATGTTGCTCACAAAAGACAGTAATGAAAAATGATGTTCCCTCTACCTCCCAAAATTTCAAGTCTAACAGCGGCTGCAAAAGTGAGTAATCTGTAATCGGAGCGATGTGGAGGAGTGTAGTGCTGCTAATGCGACTAGACCCTGCTGTTCTCCAAGGAAGACAGTGCTGGAGGGGAGGAAGAAGTGGAGGAGAAGGAGCGGCAGAGGGGATGAGCAGGAGGAAGAACACACACCGAGGTAGTCGGGGGATCGCTTGCCACAAACATAGCAGAAGGTACGGAACAAGGCGCTCTGTGTGGGCCCCATTATTTTTACTCTCCGTTCTCTTTCTCTCTCTCTCTCTCCTTTTGAAGACGGCGGGATTTTTCTCCTCCTCCCTGACATAAAAGTAAACAACGTTGCCTGCAGGCACAATTTTCCCGGCAACACAATAAAATGTGCAGTGAATTTATGATGGTCATCCATTAGCTCTTACCAAGGAAACATCACCCGTATCTGTCGTCCATCATTATAATAGAGGGTTAATGCACTGAATTTACATAAAAAAGTCATATTGTCTGCATGAATTATTTACACCCTCAGCTGTTTTTTCCAATTTTCCTCTTTTTTCCCCCCCTTCTCTGTCCTCTCGTTTGTGGCGAGGGGGTTTTTGGTCCAGATTCTTGGGGAGAAAATCTGACAGTAAATTTCACCGTGAGGTGGTCCTGGCATCGCCACCTCTCTGTAACATCCTCCCTTTCATCCTCTTATTCTTTGTCTTCCAGGGACAGTGAGAGCTCGGGGCACTGAGATGTGCTGGTTTATGTCCAACTTCTACATGAGATCAGAGGTGAAGAGGTTATGTTATCAGGTCTCTGCAGTGCTGGTAGTTAGAATTTATTGGGGAACCCTTCAGTATGTGTATAAAAATGCCAAACATCAAACAGAAAACTAAGTACAAGCCACCATGTGTCTTAAAGTTATGAAACCTAACAGATTACGTACCCCAGATGAGATTATTTCATCCTTATTCTTTACCAGCTTAATCTGGTAACGCACACAAAATGAACACAGTGTCACTTGTCCCTCTATAAGTGAATTATCCTGATATCACACCCCTGTAATGAAGGCTTGTACAGCGCTAACCGCTGCCTCTCAGACCCTGGGGAAAGGCTCTGTGATTGAGCAATTATGACAAGCTCAATTACTGTCATCATATTATCATAGCTAATCCAACTCCGCCATGCTGTGCCTTCCACTGCACTGATCACAGCGCCTTCTTCACTGTCACCGAGGTGAGAAAGTGCTGTCACTGACACCGCCTGTGCGCCCATGAACATGCTCAAATGAATATGTGGCGAATACGTCAATCTGCTGGTGCCTGTCTCTGTTTCCGGCTTTCTACTGGATGTCTCTGGGATGGATGTCTTAATTTTTTCTAATTCCGCCTGACAGTGCCACAGGCGCTCTTGCATGCCGAGCTCAATCTGCGACGCGCCATGACACAGTGTAGGTTTTGGGAGTTATCCACTTCTCTAGTAAGACTAACACGCCTTGAAGAATGAGATGTGATACCGCTAGGACTCGTCCAGCTGTGCAGTGAAGCAGATTGAAGCTCCCCAGAAGCATCAAGGAACTGAAAAGGGTTCAGGAGAAGTCTAGCTTTAAAGAGGAACCTATACAAATCAGTGATCCCACAACCTTTCGGATAATCCTCAAACAGAGGGAGTGACGCAGGTCAGTCAAAGATGTAGATGAGGAGGTCAGTGTTGAGGAGAGTCAAAGACAAACTGTGCAGGTGTTTTGCACTGACCGTAGGAGTGATGCCAGAGGTGTGAGGTGAATGGATCAATTGGTGCTGAGCCTCAGGTATAACCTATTCTCATCCATATAACATCCTTCCCTCTGCCTCTCCTGCTAACGCTGTGTGTTTTCCTGCCATGCAATCTTGTTTATTCCACTCACCGGTATGTTTCTCCTGAGGGGCCTGATCCCTGCTTGCCTCTGAGCCCTTTCTTCAGTGCTGTTAAGGAGGTTAGGATTACAGGTCAGGAAAAAACGGCCACCTCCTCTGGCTGCATTGATCGCTGGGCACATGTTCCAGGAAGTTGTGGAGGAAAAAGAGAGTGACCTGATGAGTGTGAGTTTGGGTTAGGGACTGACAGATGACAGACGCTCTTCTTGAAAATAATCAACTTTCTAAAGGCTTATTGTAAATGTATGAGTTCAAGCTGTTAATTCACATATAGAATAAGTGCTTGACTCTGGCTGGGTAACATTTTGTTGTTAGAAATAAACAAAGTTTTTTATGAATTAATTACTAAATTGACTTACATTATGTGTAACAGTTTAATGATTATGTCAGAGTGAAAACAATTTGGATGACCAATAAATTTTTCATTAACAAAACAATAATTACTGTAAATATTAGACAACAAAGTGGCAATGATCATTTTTTTTTTAAAGTTTTTATTTTAACATTTAATTTTTAGTTTCAAAATCTTTAATTTTCATTTTTAAAGCTTATTTGAGGAGATATCTGAGGAAACAGGAATCAATACTTTTACAAGTTTATGATCTACAAAACAAAATGAGAACATAATCTACAACTTCTATTTCATGGTTCTTGATGTCTGAAAACAAGTTGTGGGGTAAGTGCCAGATGTAGGGGTTAAAAAACAAACTGCAAAAGTTTTACTTTATTTTATTCTATTTTTTCCACAAAAATATTTTGGATTGGGAATACAGATGACTGTTAAAGGTCAGCAGGATTTTTTTCAAGGGAGAACCACATTCACAGGTCAAAATTATTGAAGACAACCCCCAAAATCAACACAGACCAAATAATTCAAACTTGAGCATATATTACTGAATCTGATCACCTGAAATTTAGAAAATCAGGAGAAAAAATGTTAAAGTCAAAAAATAGGATTTTTTGGGAAATTGTGATGGTGTGTCTTTAAGTTGTTCAACATATGTTTTTTTATGTCTTTATTAATTCCCATCTTTAATCATACAGCACAACCCATAATACTTTGTTACGAACTACTCCAAATAATGTGATAATAATTGTGTGTCCTTTCATTTCTATGTCACGAGTCTAAAACAACGCAGTTACATATTTACAGTTGGTTTTAGGATACACCGTTCATTACTGGTGTGTTTTGAGGAGAACTGTTTATAAAAGAGTGGTTTGTTTTTTCATTTAGTGGAGTTTCTCCATGTTACACCAACAATTTTTCTTATTTGGTTTTACAAAATGTTTAGCTTCCTTTTTTTTCCTTCAATGGCATCAAAAAATTTGTACTGGTTCCATATTTTGCTCTTCCTGACCACCGGAGACTCTTGATATATAATGTCAGTTTAAACCTGGGGATGCATTGCTTTAGATTTATACAAGTACCCATAAACATATGATAGATTAGATATTATATAATTATATACACTGTATTATGATTTAAAGTTGAGCCCCATCAGACTTGAACTCATGTTTTCAAAGAGGAAACGAGCAAAGCTCAGACAGACTCACACCTTCTCACAACTTGCCAGAAAAGTAAACTAATCGCTCACTTTGAAACAAAGTATCCCATGATGCCAAGAAGTGCTGAGAAGAACACAAGCAGGTCAGTTTACTGTACAAATAGGGTGGCAAACAAATTTGCATGTCAAAATTAAAAATCAATGTGTTCCAGCTCACCTAATGACCAATCTCCCTGCTTCTGCTCCTGGGCTCTGATTAACATTCAGGGGGGTTCAGGAGAAAATGTTAGAGCAAAGCATTAATCTCTCTCAGCAAAAAAAGCTTGTATCTTCTGACAGGTGGGTCAAAGTTGCCGTTTAATCTAGCCCATAATTTCAGAAATGTGCTGACAGAGTGTATTTTAATACATTAAAAGCTGGCTGTGTTTGAGAAAGCTCAGAGCGCGACACCTCAGCAGGAAGTCTGTGTCGCCAGACTGGAGTTTTGGCATGTTTGAAGAAATGGGAAGAATGCAGTGAAAATCATACACATGAAGGAAAAAAGAAGTCCTTTTTGACTGGTTCAAGTCAGGATTGAATAGAAATTTTAGCATTTCTGATAACCTTTAATGAGTTTCAAAATTCCTCACTTTCCTAATTTATAGTCAAAGTTATGTTTTGATTTGAAAAATGTTCATCTTGTCTAATTCTTTTCCACAGAAGGAGTAAAAGTTTATTACAAAACATTTGCTTCACTTCTTAAAAGTGCCTTTGTTTCTATCAAGTCCTTAAAGGCCCCAAACCTGCCACCACTATTTATTTGCTCAATGGCCTACACTTGACTTTATTGGCCATTGGCAGGAAGGTGCCTTCAAAGGTGTCCGGCTCTCCTACTGAAAAATGTGTCTCTTACCTCTTGCCCAACCTAGTGGAAATAATATCACTCACACTGAGAGATCATGGTGTCAGGGTCAATTGTCCTGCAAAAGACGGGCGAGATGGGAGACACGTATTGATTTTTCATTTTGTTGGGGTAAGCAAGCATGTTGCAGCCGGGCGCGGGTGCAATGAGGCAGACAGAATGTGCTAGACTGCTCTTCCAGCTTGTCACCCGTGAGCTGTGACTGCTGAGAGACACCTTGAAGACAATTATCACAAGAAAAATATGAAAACACTATCAATATGGGCACTTTTATCGCTTTAAATTCAAGACAGCAGAATCGCTTGGGGTAATAACCCAGCCGATTACATTATTTAAAGCAAAAGCAAAAAAAAAAGAGAGAGAGGGAGAGCTGGCGAGGAATATTTGGCCAAGGATCCAGAGAGCAAACTCAGCCAGCATCACCCTTAATGGGACTAAGAGAGCTTGCCAGAGCTGGCAGTCATACGCCATGCTGGGCAGAAATGCTTGTCAAACATATTACAGGATGCCACAGGTCACAGGCACATTCTGACAGTCAGGAGCCCACCCAAAAGCTACAAACAATGAATGAATGCCAAATCTAACAACCTCCTTTCACCCTAATTTGGTGGTCACAAACACAGAAGGTGGGATTTGATATAAAGCAAGTGATTCCTATCAAGTTCTCCTTGTTCCTGCTCTCTTTGACTTTGTATCAGAGGATAGTGGTCCCACTTTGGGTCATAACCCCCCGTGTATCTTTGAAATGCTCAAGAGACAGAAAAATGTCTAAGAGTCATTCCTGACCATGGTGAGTTTAGAAGCTCTTTCACTGAGTTCACTTCCTGAATAAACATTACCTGTCTGGGGGATGTTGTGTGTTGTGCTCCTTCATCTCTGCATCCCTTTCCTCTTCGCACTCTCACGCATTTCATCCACCGTGTCCCTGCTCCTCATTTGCAAAGGCTACAGTCTGGACGACAGTCGGACATGCAGGGTGGAGAACACAGCGGTCATCCTCTGACCTCTTCACCCCGATGACCGATACACCCTTCTACCGCGCACCGCCTTCTCTGCTGCCTGTGATGTGAGGGTCAGAGATGAACTCTGACAATATGAGCTCATCAGTATACCTAACACCTCCTGTTTAGGTGCCAGCACTGTCCTAAATATTAATGAAATTCATGCCCCTTAAAAATGCCATACCTCAAAGTGTGGGAAACAGAGATGTCTGTGACAGGAGCTGAGTTTCTGTCATTTCTGCAGGTCAAGGAGGCAACGTCATTGAATGTACTTGAAAAACAGCCACATGTGGAAAAGAAGCTTTTTTTTTCCATATTTGGAGGCAGAAAAAAACAGCTGCACTTGTGGTATGAAACACTCATCTTAATAAATACAATAAAATGAAATTTAAAAAATGGAGTATCAATACTACCTTTTTTAGAAAAAGAAGTAGTTTTTGAAAGTTTTATCCATGAAATTTGAACAAAGGAGCAAGCAGACTAAATACAACTGGATGTATAAAAAGATAAGATACAATAAGTTATTTTTGTGAACTTTTCTATTTATTTTATTCCACCCACTACAGTCTCTACCATTTTATGGTGATGTTGCTCTGTGGCTCCAAGCCTTTCAATCCAGGTACCACCAAGAGTCAGTTTGTGCAAGGCCTGGGGTGACAAACAGTCAATAAATACAAATGTTTCTTTTGGCGATCCATGGAAAGAGTCAGTCACAAACTGTCATCAGTTATACTTGCACCATCATTACAGACCCGTGAAATCAAACCCAAACCTGGCAACACTCCCAATTTCTGTGATTTTAATGCAGTGCACTCCTGCTGCACTTGTGATTTCTGATTTCTCACGATTATCTCACGATCTTTCACAATGATACCGATTAAATGCTGGTTCACAATTACTGTACAGGATATGTGTTGTCAGACCTGGCAACCCAACTTGGCAACAACAAGCATGCACAGATTTCAGCATAGAACACAGAGATAAAAATGATGTGAGCAGGCATGTTAACTGTACAAAGCAGAGACAAAATGTTAAGGCACCAGGGGGAGGGGTAGATATTGTGTCAGGATTTTTTTTTAAAAAAGGATCAGGATTTGGATTTTATCAGGATTTTTTTTTTAACTGCAAACAACATTTTAGTCCAAAAATATTAATTTTCTGTCATTCTTAACTTTTATTTGCATCAATTTTTGCCTTTTTTGCAACATTTCATAAGTTAAATTCAGACTCCAGCGTCTTAATAATTCTACACCTGATTTGAAAGACACATCGGATCAATCAGATAGAGTACAATGTACAGAAATGATTCTGGGCACTTATCACATCATATCTTAATGCTTAAAATCACAAACTTGTAAGTGAGAAAGAGCCACTTAGTGTTCTCCACGTGTCACATATTTTTGTGCCCTCCAACAATCAGAAAATCACCGCTAGTGAACAAAATGTCATCTAACCATTATCAATGATTGCTTTAACTTCTAAAATATGAGCCTGGGGAATTTTTCCTCACATGATTACCATGTCAGAGCTCTGTTGAACCCTTTCTCGTGCTATGCATGGGTGCAAAGCGGTCTTACGCACAGCTGATATAATAATCCACCATAGATGAGCCATAAATCAAAATCCAATCAGAGTGTATCAAACTTTGAAAGGTCTCCAAGATCACAAGAGCTCCCTAACACACCTGCTAGGCATGTCAGGGTTTGGGTGAGGCTGGGCATGTGATCACACACACACACACACACACACACACACACACACACACACACACACACACACACACACACACACACACACACACACACACACACACACACACTTGTGGTACTTCCTGCCACAAACGCTGTAAGCGCGCCAGTTTCTTCCAGACAGAGGAGGTGAGGGAGGTGAGAGAGAGGGCGACCCAGCAGCTGGTTACCTTGGCTGACTCTCACACCTGCTAAAGAAAGAGGCACGTATCACACTTTATTACTGTGTTAACGGGCTGTAATGAAAGGCTGATGCAAGCGTGCAGTAATGTCTCACACAGCCTTGGTTTCTCGTGTACTGATACTACCATTAGTGGAAACTCATCAACTATTTAATCACAAGCAGACACAACAACATGTTTGAGTCATAAGTATCTCTACTCTGTAAGCTGGCTTTTTATGCACATAGATCCACTGAACTATGTACATTTCAATATCTAAATATTATCTCCATATTTAAATCTTCTTTCTTACTAATAGTGAAAGGGAAATTTCTCAATAGGTAGATGAGATCCAAGAATCAACATTCTTTTGATCTTAATCTGAAACCTTTTTATATTTTAGCTATGAGGCACATGCTAACTCATTAATTTTGGTCGCGTAGCCAAATGAATATAAGTCTTTTACGTGGATCATGTTGCTTATAAAGTAAAACTATATTTTACTGTAAATTCATGAATTAGATACACAAACTGTATAGTGACTCATACTTGCAAGTTTTAAAGCTTCTTAGAGGTTTATTTATTTACTTGTGTCTTTTGAAACTCAGAGCAAACAAGAACATCAGTGACAAGACTGGTTATTTCTATAAGCTTATTACCCCAAGCTACCCACTGCCGCAGGGTAGGTATCAAACAAAGTAATAAACAAAAATCTGCCTTAAAAATTCTTTCTAAATTTCTCACAGGAAAAAAAAATCAAATTGCAGGAAATGTTAGAGCAAAGAAATAAGAGGAGCTGATTTGTAGCCAAATCAACACATAGAAAAAAGTTTTTCACAGGAGCTTTAAACAAGACTTGTGTAAAATATTGCTAAACCTATTAGAGGCAAGATTCTCATGAAAAACAGACATTTCAAAGTTTGTTTGCATGTCCGATCTTGCTGGCAGATGTGGGAAAGCATTTATATGGATTTCTTTGATGAACTGCATCGCTGATATTGTACAGTAATAACATAAAGAGGCTGAAGGGGAAAAAATCATCTGGGTGCCTGATTTTATACCTCAGAGCAGATTTTTATGTAGAAGTACTTTAATAAAGTGAATTAACTTTTTTTCATAACAGAGGTTTACACAGCTGACTGCTTAACAATCATTACTGTCCAGATAGCACATGACCTGCATAACCTGTGATCATAATATAGTGTGTATACATATTTGAGTGTGTCTGGATGAAGTTTTTGAACCCAGTGTCCTCTCTCACCTGGTCCATGGTGTTTGCAAATTCTGCAAGACTTTGTGTGTATATTTTTGGTGTACCTGCCCAGCCAGGCCTTGCACCAAGCCCTTTACTACTTATTGTGCGTGGGACCGTGCATGTGTGTGTGTGTGTGTTTGTGTGTGTGTGTGTGTGTGTGTGTGTGTGTGTGTGTGTGGTGCTTGTGTTTAATAATGCATGGCCTCGAGCCCAGGACGGGCCCTTTGATAAAGTACAGCTCCACGGCACATGCATAAGCAGCTCCAGCCATATGCAGAAAGGAGAAATTGATGGTGGAGATAAAGTCTGTGCTGCTGCTGCTACTACTCTGAAAGTGTGTGTGTGGGTGTGTGTGTGTAAGTGTGTGTAGAAGAACGAGGCAGAGGAAGATTTATGGATCATATCAATGTCTATATGCGGTTGTTTGATCAGGTGGCGATTTGAAGCTTTTAGGGATGAGTCTTTGTGCTGTGTGAACACGTTTGAAAATTGGTACTTTCTGCGATGCTTGATTAGGTTATACTGTACATGCAAGCAAAAATGGAAATGTACACAAAGAAGTACAACCATTGTGTGTGTGTGTGTGTGTGTGTGTGTGTGTGTGTGTGTGTGTGTGTGTGTGTGTGTGTGTGTGTGTGTTTAAGAGACAGTATCATGATCATTCTTGTAGATTTTCTGCTTGTGTGCTTCTGAGTGTTTGCACCTCTTTGCAAGTGTGAGAACATATTCCCACAGATTTACTGCAGAGGTTTGATGAGCTGTCACTCAAAGCAGAAGGGGTCAAAGGTCAGAGTACAGGTCCAGGGTTGCTGCCATCCTCTCACCCATCTCTGCATGCAGCTCTGTAACAGGCAGGAGGGCAACAATGAAGGCCAAAATAAGCTGGCAGGGTATGAATATACATGCAAACAAGCCTGGATCTCTTCATTCCCTTTCTAAACTTGAGACTTCATGGCCTCATACTAATTTAACTTGTGCCCTTTTCTTATAACTTTTCCCTCAACTTGTTTCTCCACTTCCCTTCAAGTGTTTTGCAACTTTTATTTCCATGCCTCCACTCTCTGTTTCTCATGCTTCTCATCAGTTTTCCTTACGTCTTGTCTCGTTCTGCGACTCTATGAAGTCGTCCGGTTCATCACCACAGTCCAAAGCTCGAACCTCTCTGTGCCCTCACTCATTAGTCGTGTCGTACTCTCTTCATCCTCCACCCACCTTCATCACCTCCTCCCCTCCGCCCTTCGTTCATCCTCCCACTCCCTCTCTTATTCTTCCCCTGCACCGCCTGCCACCCCCTCACCCAGTCATAAAGAAGAGACAGTCAGATATACAGGAAGAGACAGAGAAAACCCTATCTCTTTTTGTTGCAGCTTTAATTTACTTTGTGCATTAATATTTCAGGGCCCTCTGCAGGCTTGGTGCGGGTGCCAGTGGGAGCAACTGTGTGTGTTGATGCAAGTGTCTGCATGTGTGCATGTGTGTGTGTGTGTCACATTTCAGCTGTAGGAGGGGAAAGGATTAATATTTTAAGGGGCCTTATTGGAGACCCCTGTAACCACTCCACCAAACCACCACGGCATCATAGCACGGTGGTACACTCGCTCACCTTACTGCTCCAACCTTTGTGCCTTTGTTTCCACTACCAACCTTTATTTCACTCTCCACTTCATCCTCGCTTCCTGTGTTTGCACACGTGACTATTTGTCGTACATTGCTTGAGCACATGCCTTACTACCTTATAAAAAGCTTTAAAACAAGCTTGGCTCCATGCTGCAATACTTATAAAACAACAAGTTGAAATTAATACAAAAATATAAAACACAAAGTTAGAAAAAGAATGAGGGTTAACAAGCAATAAGGGATCCTCTGTATTTCTCTGCTCACTTTCTACTGCTATATATCAACTATTCATTTTCCCCTCCTTCAGTTGAAATTTAAAAAAAAAAAGGAAACAAAAAGAAACTTTACATTTTGATCCAATGTGGAACAATAAACTTTGCAAATGGAGTCTATTTTGTTTTTTTGTGGGCATGATGTTTCCAGTCTTAAGTAATGAATAATCTGCTCCTGAACAACAATAACAAACTAAACTTCCTAAATAAGACTCAGCTTGTTATAAATTCAAATGATCCTTCACAGGTGAGTTTGAAGGAACATCTTTCAGCCAAAATCAGACCTCAAACAAATGTGTCCCAGTGCATGAAGGTGCAGTGTACCGAGAGAAAAAAGACCAATAAGCAATTTGGAGGAGCTGGAATTGGATTTTGAAGTTGGAAGAGGATGATGAGGATGCAGGGGCAGCTTTTATCACAGATCAGTGAGTCTCTGAGCGGGGGTCTCCCAGTCGCTGCATCAGGGGCGCCCGGCAGGAGGCCATATTGAAATGAGGTGCCTTCCCCCAGGCTCTTAGCCACCCCTGACATTTGGGTGTACGTGTGTGTGAGTGTGTGTTTGTGTGGAGTGTTTAGGGTAAAGGGTGGGGGCTTGTGTTTCCGCCCAGAGACCCAATTGCCTCCGCTCCCCTGCTACTTGTTTCCCCCTCTTCTTCCCCTACCCGCCATCGCCCTTCTTCGATTGGACCCTGTTTCTCATTTGCCTATTCATTTAAAAGCAGAGAGTGCCTACTGAGATCCAATATGGGGCTGAGGCAGGGGGGCACGAGTGGGCCCTCAGCAGGGGAGAAAAACACAGCAACAACATGACGAAGAGAAGGAGGAGGTAGAAAGTGAAGGAGAGAGGTGGAGGATGCTCAGACCTCCGACAGGAGATAGCTTCAAATAGCTTCTCGGCTCCCTCTCTTCTTTCAATTCCTCATCTCTCCTCCCTTTTTTCCCCTCTCTTTCTTATTTTCCCTCTGTTTTTCCTCACTGATGCTCTGCTCACTGAGGTAGTGCTGAGATTGGGAAGTGCAGCCCGCTTGACCCTGCGGCTGAGAGAAAGCAGGGGCCCCCAACCAGACCCAGTGTGTGTGTATGTCTATCTGTGAAGGTGTGTGTGGGGGTCTGTTTTTCAAAGACACCACCCTCTGTCCACCCCTCTGTCATTATTTCTCTTGCTTTGCTTTTCTCCTCCTCACCTGAGAGACTTTTGAGGCTTAAAAAGCCAAAGCAGAGCCCTGCTTCTTAAAGTTCTTTCTGTGGGTTTGAAAAGTCAAAGAAGATAACACTTTGTATAAATGCTAGAGGAAAACGTTGTTAGCCCCGAGTAGCAGAGAGAGCACTGTATGACATGTTTTATGCATGGCCGCTGGGTCTCTCAGGTTGGGGAGTTTCACATCAACAAAGTGCGGAGGGTGGCGAAAGGTGAGAGGCTCACTGGCAGAGGGCGTGAGGAGGAAGGCAGCTGAAGTGAGGTGAGAAGAAGAGGAGAAAGAGTAAACTTTTTTTCTTCTTCTTTTCCTCTTTCCTTTTTTTTTTTTTTTTTTTTTTTTAAAAAAAAAGAGGCATTTAGATAATCAGGAGTACAATCACAACAAGTTTAGATATTAAGACCCAGAACCCAGATCAGACAAAGTGTTGTTGCTAATTATTACCAAGCTCTTTAAAATACTTGATTCTGATTGGTCAAAACCCTGTAACAGAGATTATTTCTGAACAGCAAAAGCAGCACTAGAGTCAGATTCATCCTTAAAGGGGTCCAGTACGCTTCACCTGTGCCTGTTGACACTGTTAGCATTCTCAGTTGGTTAAATTTTAAGTAGGTACACCGACCACAGCTTGAGGAGGATGGCTGCACAACTCCTATTTTAGTCTTGGGGTCTTGATAGACTATAAACGGTTACCTGCTGAGATGTGAGAGCGGTTTAAAGAGCACGTTTAAAGGTGTGACAACAGCAAAGCACCGGGAAGATAGAGCACTAAATGAGGACAGAAATGTCAACGTAAATATTGCTGCAGAAGTCCCACTCACTGTCAAACATTTCCTGTTGAAAATGTTCATCTGCTCAACTCTTTGGATCTCCTGTGTTATATTCTTCTATCTTGAACGGGCTATGGTTCAGAGGTGCCATAGCATTTCTAGATACAGTTGGTAGATTTTGGATGAGATTTTGTGCCCATGCAGTGAATTCCACTACAGAGTCATGTCTGTTTTTAATGCAACGTTGCCTGTGGGCAGCCATCATTAGTTTTTTGGCTCATCTTCTTTGTAAGAATCTTCTTCTTCTCTCTTAAAATCTACCGTATGAATTTACCGTACAAACTCTTTGCAATTTCTCATCCAGGAACATTTTACTGCAACTGCTGATCTATTTGCTCACGTAGTCTATCACGGATTGGTGACTCAGGCCCTGTTTACACATCAACTTTTCACGTTTCACTCGAAAACACACACACAAAAAAAGCAGTGAAAAAATCTGTGTTTACACATAAACGCAGAGGGACTGAAAACACAGTCATATGTATGCCAGACCTGTAATTGGCATCTGGCATATTTATTGAACATGTCTTGCAATAGATGTAAATGTTGTTAAAGGCAGTTGGCAGTCCGCAGATTCAGCAGCACAAACACAACACTGTAGTCTGCCATGGAGCCATTGTTGTTGTCTGGTTTGTGCATGACAATTAAAAGTTCCCGCAATGAAAATGTAATGCGCACGCATTAAGTGGAGTGTGACGTCAGCGTTTCAAATGGAAAACTCTGGCTTGCTGCATACACGGCTACAGTGGCCACGGCGTTTCAGAAAAAATCCATTCTGGATGGCGTTTTTAAAACTTTCCATCTTTGGTTGGTTAAAAAACTGTTTCTGTGTAAACGAGAGGTCGAAATGCAACAATAGTTTCATCTTGGAAGCACTGTTGTGTAAATGAGGCCTCAGTTTTTCTGAAAGATTCTTTACATGCCCTGACATCTTACTAATCTGCTATAAATGAACCTGATTTGTCGGGGCATGTTTCTCGAGGTGTTTTGTGGTCCTTCTTTAAAACATGTTTCTAGCATCAATTTAAAATATGCATATCTTTTTACAAAAACACCGAAAGCATTTAATGTCAACAACTGATATGTTGTGTTTTCACTATTTTAAATTAAGAACAGGTTCAAATCATCTAAAAAAACATTTTTTTTTTTTTCCTGAACATTTAACACACTTTAAAACTCTTTTTGGAATTAGTGTTGTATTGTTAAGTTCAGTAAATAAGTTCATAAAGGAAAAACAGAACGGTCTTGGTCTGAACAAACATGAAGGAGAACAAAAAGAATCACTCGAGGAGCTGCTGCATCTAACAATGATCTGAACACTTGAACACCCACCTCTGTGATCGCTCACCTTCTTCTTTTATCTGAATAAGAACACATAAACACAGGCTGACACACTGCACTGGGTTAATTGCAAAGGCGATGCAATATCCAGGATGTAAACAAAATCAAAGGGAGCAGCACGCCCTCCATCCATGTTCATACTTTAATGTTATTCAGAAGGAAATTTTAGGTCCTTTCTTTTTTAAGAAGAGAATATTGTTTTGGTTTTCCAAAGGAAACCATAATGGAGGCTGTTAAAGAACCCAAATTACCATCAAACAGCTTTCATGCCGCTCCTCCACAGATTGTATACCGGCACCAAACCTTAAACTTTCAATTTTAATAGTGATCTAATGGCTTGCTAAATCACTTCAATAAGGACAATTCAGCACAGCATTTTGTTTCTTTTATCCCCCCTCTTCACTGTGCTGTTGCTATTTTGTGAAGCTTTTATTGATGGCGTATCTGTTGCTGTGGGTCCATGTGAATATTTAAAGCTTCAAAACAGCCAAAGTGCAGCATTTAGAACCACAATGTCCCAAAGAACTGCAATCAGGAGATGATCTCACGTATGCAAAAAAAAAAAAAAAAAAAAGGAGTAAAATTGGACCCCCCTGCTTTCACATTTGACGGAGTACCTTTCTCTTTTGAATACATTAGAGGACCCACAGAATGAGAGCAAATGAATGCTCACTCACTTCCCCAGCAGCTGGGGTGGAAAACAACGATTCATCCCCCGTTATATTTTTCATCTTACCTGCGCGAGTGGATATCCACCCTCCCCACCTACCATGAGAAAATGCTGAACACATATATCCCACCTACAGTAGCCACCTACATGCCACATTTGTGTCTACACATAACAACCCTGAATAATAACCACTGGATTTAAGATGCAAAGCCTTCCACATGCAGAATCCTCAAGGGTGAGAAGACAAACAAACAAAAAGAAAAAAGAGGTCTGGCAAGTATGAAAGACAGCAACAAACACAAGGAGAGAAGATGAGGATGAGGAGGGAGTTGGAGGAGATGGGAGGGTGCAAGAAGGGCATCTATCCCCCTTTAAGCCCACCTTATTGGTGAGTGGTGACCCTGGACGTGGGGCTATTGTCTAGGCTCCTTATCATAATGTAGGCTGTGTTGTCTTCTCCATTACACCTCGACCATTCAATTAGCCCCCATTACCATAGTAATAGAGCACTGCGTTGCTGAGGTCAGGACTGACAAGGGGAGGAGGAGGGCGGTCAAAGGGAGAGAGAAGGAGACGGAGAAAAGAGATGTCAGAGTACCTGTAGGCACAGCAATGTCAGACTCTAATGTGCCCCCCCTAAAATAAAAAATAAAAAAATAAAATAAACGTGATGCTTGGAGGTGAAATCATAGTGGCATGATTTGGTGATGGTGAAGGACAAAGAATGAAAAACATTTTGCGGCATCTGGGGTTACCCTCATAAGTAGTCTCTAGAAGATTCCCTTAAACTCATTTAGGGATGCAGACATATGGATAGACACAATGAATGTGTCAGATTGCATCATGTTAAAAGTAATGAATTGATCATGAAACAGCAGGACCCAGTATTCAACTTCCTGCACCTGACTGCAAGTAATTGGAGACACTTTGATTTCACACACACACACACACACACACACACACACACACACACACACACACACACACACACACACAAAAAAAAAAACCCTGAGATGTTTTTGAGCTGAGCTGCACGTGTGAACGCAAAACCCAACAGTTTTTCCCTTTAACAATCAGAATCTAGCAGAATGTTTCAGCAAAAGTCACCTCCTTCTGTGTAAAACTGAAAGAGAGATGCTCAGCAACATATGAGGATGAAGGAGGATTGCAAAGATGCTCCCACATCTGCCCATTTAAATCAAGCATGGAAAAACCTGCATTTGTTATAAAAAATTACACTATGGCTTTTACAGCATTCGGTATGTTTACATTCAAGCAAGATCATAGCTCGGTTATAAATCCACGGTCAGGAGGTCTAGTCTTTTCTGCGCAGAAAAGAATATCGTACTTCTGACCGAGAACATCTCACTCTGCTTTGACAGGTGGCACTATGTCCTTTATTGATGAGCAATGCTGCGTGCATATCAAATTAGTTTTGTTTCACCAAAAGAGAAAACAACATTGCAACAACAATGGCCAAGATGGATGAAGCTGTAGCACTTCATGTTTTTATTTATGTATATGCCATGGTGTTTGTTTGTTTGTTTGTTTGTTGTGCTGGAGCCATAGACTGTATGAGTGCAGCAACCCTATTTATCATGGTTATCTACTTCCTCTTCCGGCTGAATGCCGAGGCCTACTGAGACCTGTCAAGTCGTGCTGAATCCAACCGCAGCCCGATAGCAACCACATTAACTAAATGTGTTAACCAATCTATGTCCAGTCCGTATTCAGTCCAGCTAAGCTGTTTACATGCATTTTAATAGTCTGATCTCATGCTGACTAAGCTCATAGCCCGATTTCTGAGGCTGCATGTTTTCTTCTTTTTACATGTCATGTCCTCCCCTTCCCAAAAGACAAACTTCAGAGAATTTCAGGAGTGCACACAAATCAAGCTTTAAATGTGGCAATCAGAGCCGGTACATTTGATCTTTGTTCCCTTGGTTGGGTTTAACCTCTTTTTCTTATCACAAGTAAGCAAAAAGAGGACAAAGAGTAGGGAGAACTGATAAGGCAAGGTCTGAGGAGAATAGACCTGTGTTAATTAAAATGAAGCAATGCCATCTTAAAGTACTGATGGGCACAGACTGCAGTTTGTTTATGGTGTGATTCAGCCACAGCGCTTATCTTCTGTCATCTTTCCCACTGCAAGGTTTGAATCTTCGTCTTTGACCAGAAATGTTAAAAACCTCCCTAATTTATGGCTGACTATAGCATCTTATCAAGGTTATCGAGAATTCATGAGAGTAGCGATCGACATCATGTGATCTTTAATGGTTCCACATGATCTACTTATCTAGAAACCAAATGGAAACAAAACAGAAAAAATACATTTCACATTAAAAAAAATTAACTGAAATAAACGGAACTGATGTAAAATTGTTTTATTTTATAAAAATAGAACAAATGAGTCTACCATCGTTTAAGACTGGAACTCCTCACATTACCAATTACAGCAGAAAATGTGTGCAGACCATACCACCAAACAAAAGCCCTGCATGATTGTCTGTAAAGGGCAAACAAGCGCAAAGTTGTCCCAAAACTCCTGTGGATTAAACCTGGCCTTACTTTGTCTCTTGTTTAAGTCTGCCTCTGTCAACTTAATATTTCAGGCTTTTCCTGAACTGCCTGTTTTCGCTCAAACTATCTTAAAGTTTAACTGAACTTCTTCAAGCCGGCCTTCCCTTCCTTTTTGACTGGTTTCCTTTCCTTGCCAGAGTGTGTGCCAAGCAACCAGTGCCTACCTCCTGTGCCTGCCTGCTTGTGGCCCTGTCGTCCCTGCCACTTTCTGGCATTGAACCCATATGAGGAAGAGAGAAAGAGAGAGAGAGAGAGAGGGAGAGAGAGAGAGAAAGAGAGAGAGAGAGAGAGAGAGAGAGAGAGAGAGCAGACAGAAAGGCGAGGGGCAAGGAAGAAAGGCAACGAAACAAGGGAAAGCATGCAGATGCAGGGCCCATCTCGTTTACAAATATGCAAATGCTGTTGCCTTTGTGATATGCAAATGAGAGATTACAGAGCACTAATTAGGGTCAAAAGAACTGTTCACGTCAATTAGGGGAGAATGAAAAAACGATCCCCACTTTCACTGGCCCCCAGCCCCCAACCCCTGCCACGGAAATCCTCAGCTTTTGTCTTAAAAAATGAAGACATGAAAAAGACAAATAATGAGAGACGTGTACAAGGGGCAGGGCACGCACATTTGGATAGCCGACATGCATCTTGAAAAGGGCAGGGGTCTTCGTTTGTTTCAGCAGAATGACATGAGTGTTTTTTTTTCAGTCAAGGTTCAATATGCAAATTTAAAAAATGTCTTATGCATCCTTTGGTCACGTTTAACGGTCTCCTAATATGTGTTTCAAACTCTGTTTCATAAGCGTTCTCTTAGTCAGGATGCCAAAGGAATACTTCAGTCAAATCAAGTCATGACTTTGGGAAAACACAAGGGGAAATCAGTATGAATGGATGGCGGCTGCTTATAGCACCAAGGCCTGTGCATCATTTGCTCTCATTTTCTGCTCCGTCTCAAAGTGACATTCACAAACCATACTTCGCTACGGATATTTAAAAACTTCTACAGCTCTGTGCAGTTTGCTCCAGTTTTGCATGTTACTGCCACCGTGATGAGTCAATAATGTCTGACCACTTACGTAAAGTACATCTTTTTGGTGGTAGAATACTTTGATAAAGGATGAAGATGTTTGAATTACAATAAATGAAAAAATGGGGGTGAAATACCAGGCTGCATTCCTCTGTTTCCCCTCTCCCTCTTCTATCCATCACTCCCACCTCACTCAGTGTTTCTGTCTAGTGTGTGCATGAAGAACACACTGTTATATTTGCATCCTAATGACCCCTCCAGTGGCCCCCGAGGCTGGGCCCTCTGCATTACCCAGAGATCAATTAGGGCCAGGGCCCGATGTCTGCTGTGCCCTATTATAAAACCCCTACCAACTTTCTCTCTCTCTGTCGCTTCCCTCTGTCTCCCACGTGTGTCCTTCATCTGCACCTCTACCTCCTCACACCTCCTTCATGTTGAACACAGCTTACTCACACAAAAGCTTCTTAAACAAACCAAGAGCCCATCAGATGTTCTTTAAATCACCCACAGAACCTCCTTCTGTCTCTTGTGTAAATGGAGTAACCGCTGAGAGTAACGGCTGTCACTCTCTGTGAGTCTCTGCGGTGAAGTGTGAAGGTGAAAGACGAGCTGGATTGGTCCACAGAGTTATCTTCTCTGCTTGAATCCTTTTCTTGCTTGTTGCTGTGTGAAGGCACACAAAGACCATTTTGTGAAATGTACATCCTTAAGACAGAGCTGGAGGTTCATAAAGCTCTGGTGGCTGCCAGTCACACTGCTGTAAAAGCCAAATGATTCAAGCAGAGGATGAAGAACTTGACTGAGGATATACAGCACAGCAAACACAGCAAGCACAGCAGTGTGCACTTTGCCTTCGAAGACGACAGAGACACGTTTCATCGTTATACAAGCTGTCCAAGAAAATAAGGTGTTTGTCATGTTTTTACAACCCCATCCAGGCAGAAGTCTGCAAGAAAGTAAAGTGCAAGTCACCTCCTATGTTCCAAAAACTGCAGTTCCTAAGATGGCCACTTGAGTCTACCCCCAAAAAGCAGTCAGTCCCCATAGAGTCTCATAAAAGCCCAAAATAAACATCTTTGTAGTCCACAAAGCTTATTTCCTAATTTAATGAGACTGTAGGGATATGTTTCTGTTAGGGATGTCAAATGATTGAATGAATTGTCATAAATCTCTCATCATTTTTTATCTTTTTAATTGTATCTCAAAATAATGTTTTTCAAGATTTTAGTACTTAAATCAACATGGTATTGGACAAAATATGCTAACTTAATGTGGTTGTATGTCTAGTATTACTACGACAATCAAAGACGTGCCTTGAAATCAGTGAAGACCTCAGGAAACCACAAGAACTAGTTGAGAAATATTCCAACACAGTGACTCATGATTCTTTAACATCATGTTTAAACTTTCTAAAGGAGTTACAAAAAAGAGAAACACTGAAAGCCTTGATACATTGCTTCATTCTTTCATTTTTTTAAATTTTACATTGTCTGTGTTTTCTTTAGCCAGCACTTGTCAGACAGTTACCGTTGATGCAGGCAGCCATAGCTGGCCAGTCAGCCTTTGCAGGTTTCATTTGACTGGCCTGACATCTGACAAGAAAGAGTGCCTAACACTTTCCTGGCTGTAGTGTGAGCTCTTGAGAGCCTATAACTAGAGATGGTATCCGTTCTAGGAGAATCGTAAGTATATATAGACAGCATTATTGAAAATGGCCTTGATAATAATTCATATTCATGAGTGTCTGGATCCCCTTCTTTGTGTATTTACTACTAGTTAATCTCCAAAATCTCTGATTATTTTCACATGGTTCCTCCTGTGGATTCCTCTTTGAGACGAACACTTCTCACTAACACTTCATTCCTCTCCGTTTGTGACTTATCTGCATATATAACGCTGTCTCTGTCTGCACTTGAAGGTGGCAGCAGTGGGTTCAGTTGATTTGTCTTCATTAGTTCAGAATCTGAAATAAAGAGGTGACTTGTCATTTTCTTTTAAGCTTAACAAATAATACTTTGGCTGAAATAAAGTGATGTAACTGTCTCACAATGACTTTGAACACTATAAAACAACTTTCCTCACTTGCTCTCCAGAAGAATTTAAAAATGATAATAAAAATGGTTCAAGATCTTTTGTTTGGTCCAAACATCCTGCAGAGGAGGTGAGTCAGAAAGCAAAGTTATACAGTCTTTGACTGTGTTATGCTTTATTTAGGGCGCTATCTGTAATTTGATCTTTGCAAGGTATGAAAGCAGGAGTGAAACTGCTGACCAAGCAACAGCAGAGTGAAAATGAAATAGGTAATACAAAAGATATAATGATTAATGCAATGGTAGGACACTGAAACAAATGCAAGTTAGACAAAACATAACTACATGGCTGTGTTTATTATTGACTGGAAATAAAGAAAATAAACTTTTTGAAAAAATACTTCACTGATTGTTATTTCTTATGATAAAGTACAATTAAAAAGTAACTTAATATAAACATATAAAAGGGTTTTTTGATTTTGCATTTCTGAGTGATTTTATGACAATAAGGACATGGTAGTAACATGCTAGTTTAAAAAGTTGATTAATTTTGACTAAGTTTCGTCAACTACGGATCTTATATACCATCAAGTAAGTGTATTATTTATTAAGTGTATTTATTAACTCCATTTATCCATCCAGCCATCCATTGAACCATCCTTCTCTCCAACCATCTATCTTTACCACTTATCAGTCATTCCCCCCCTAACTCTATATTGTTATTTATCAAAGGTTTGATCAGCCAACAAAAACTTTTAATTCTTGGTCATGTTTTTTGGTGGGAAACTCTGTCTGCTCTGTGACTAATTATGAGGATATATAGGCCTTGTGATCATGTCAGAGATGCCCTGACTTCATCTCCACACTTGAATTATTCACTGAATAAATACGTGCAGCTGATGAAGATGTGCTGAGCACAGAGGAGGCAAAATGTGTGAAGCCACTGTGGTGTCTCTGTGCGTCTTGACGCAGATATCTTCATTAAAACTAAAAACCACACTTGACGATGAATGCACAATAATGAAAGATATGAAAACTGGTGGCCCTATGGTTTCTGTGTTAGTCTAATTTTTAACTCTACATCAGTAATTACATTAATGTCTGGTCCTATGAGGTCCGTCTGGGATAATGAAGACGAGATGGCGTTATTTATTTATTCTACTACTACTACTACTACTACTACTACTACTACTACTATTTTATGTTTATGTATTGTCATCATAAAAGTGCCTTATTGGAAACGGCTCATTACATGTGCAAATTAAAACATAAATGTTATAATAAATAGCTTCAAGCTTCAATTCACCACTTTGCCATCCACTTTGCTTACCAGTGCATACATTTCACCATCAGGTTTGTTTTTTAACATCACAAACTTTTGGTAGGAAAAGGTGTATGCCAGTTTCAGACCCCGTTTTGTGCGTACAGGGTGCATATAAATGAGGTCCCTGATGGGTTGTATGTGTAATGGCTGTATCAAGTGTTTCTTGAGCACAAATCAGAGTATTGTCCTTTCTTTGCCAGTGCCACTGTCTTAATTCTTCAGATAATTCTCCTGAACATTTTCTATCCTTTCAAGCCGCCATATTTCTTGAGAGGAAAAAGTTTTAAAGGTCAAGAGTCATTATGGCTATGATTCGGTCACATTGAAAGCATGTTTGATGGACGTTCTTTACTGGATCACACTCAAGTGATAAATGAGAAGGTTGGGATTTTGCACTTCAGGGTCAGAAAGATGGTTCTTGATGTGGGTATTTGTTTTCTTAAGGGTCAAACTTTAAAAAAAATGTAGGTGATAACCTCGACCAATCATAACTTTTGAAAGAAAGAAGTGTCCTTCAGTAAAATAAATAAATTAACGAAAATGGCCACAAAAGATTTGATCCTCTGTAAGTAACTCAGGAACTTTCTTTTTAATCAATGAAACACAATTTCCTGCATATCCCCCACATCTTGGACATTTTACACTGAAGGTCATTTCAAACCTAACTCTCTTCCAAGGGGTGTGTTTTCAATAGCTGATAGTTATTATCTTTGAAGATGTTTAGAGGTCAAAAGTTTGGTCATATAGAATTTCAAGGGTTTACACAGTAATTTTTTTCTTTTTCAAGGCTTACATTGTTAGCTCAGAACCATTGTGAGAAATAAGAAGACCTTGGATCAGATATATTCACGACAATATTTGGGTAGTTATTTCCTGTTTGGATGTGAATTTAGATTTTTTTTTTCAGTGTATCATGATTGCTTTTTTACCAAAGTGTTTTAAACTGACATGCTGTATGATGTGGGATTTTTTGTTGTTTTAGGGCAGCTCTGACATAGTTTATTTTTTTTCTCCACTTGTAAATTTTCTTTCCACCAGAACTAATATATCCACATTGCCTTTGTTCAGTCAGATCTTCCTCCAAGAACCTGTTGTCAATCAAAGACCTCTATCTAAGTTCATGACTTTTATCTAGTTGTTTCACCAGCTGGAGAAAAGTCCCTGTATTATTTCCCCCTGAGATAAACTGGGTGTGCACAGACTTTGTACTGCTGTCTCAGCTGTAGAACCACCCTCCTGAAATATTCATGCACATATCTGGGTCCTGCTGATACAAGACTAGACCTCTTTGAAAATCATACTGCTCTCAATAGCTGGTATCAAGATTAAAAAAGAAATAATTAGACGCCAAATGTAGAGAGAAAAGTGTAATCGTCCTGCAGTTGTACTGCAATGAGTCAGCTGTTGTCTGGGAAGTTATAATTGATGATAAAATGTGAAATCATGTTTAATTTCTTCCATCAATATGTACAATGAGCTCCTCAGTAAAATGTATAATAAAAGGCATACTCGTGGCCATTTAATACTGCTTGAGAGCATGTTCGGTGCAAAAACTGTTATTGAAATGTAGATGACCTTTCTAATTAAAACACGATGTGGTCAATATAGTATGTTTGCTACATATTGAAGGAAGTGCCAACAGCCAACCATTTTTAATCTTGAAGAGATGTGCTAAAATATCCCTTGCCTCATATACATATATATATATAATATATATATATATATATATATATATATATATATATATATATATATATATATATGGACCTTTTCTTTGATTTGCCTACTTTCCTGCTCTCTGGGATACATTTTGTTTCATTGAAAGCTCTTTCTTTAGCTGTGCAGCTTGTCATGCCCGCTCATCTCCTTGGTACTTTGCGTATTGCTCTGCATTTTTAGTTGAATAATGCTGCGTGAGGTTATACTCCTTTTAAACAACTTCTTTCTCTTTGCATATGAGACAGGTGTTACTCACCTTAAACTGGACAGAAATAATCATTTTCTTACTTCTCCGTGTCTCCAGACATGTTGATTAAACAATGTTTTGAGGACAGTAGAAGCATGCCAAATGTTTGCCCTTTTCCCCTTGGGTTTACGCAGTGATTATGCTGTATTCAGTGTCAGCTCAGAAATCAGATATTTCTAAGTTGTGGGTCATGAACTTGAGACCCCTTTCCTACTTTAATGATGGGCTTCAAAACCGTGTATCAGAAACAAATGAGTCATCATAAACATTTCGTGTGATACCATCTATGATCAGTCCTTTGCAAAAGTCTAGATTATGATTGTCTTTTGTCTTGTCAGTAGTGGTGCTTTTGTTTAAGCCACTTGTTACGTGCCATGTTTTAGTTGTTTTTCTTCTATACTTCTACAGGTGCTGCTCCAGTCTACAATCGCGGTATAGGTGATTGGCATTCAACAGGAGGAGTACATAAGTGTGGAGGAAGTAGTGCCACTGGTCCTTTGGATATCCTTACTCGTTCTTTGAGATCTTCACATTTGTTCTTGCTCAGATTTATTCAGTTTATTTATTGGGTCTGGTTTGTCTGTGTTTGTTTTTTGATCAAAGCTTATTTTAAGTTTGTAATTATTCCCTCATATTGTAAATAAATGCACTTCATTTTTACTTATACTTAGTTCCAGTCATCTTTCACTTGGTTTGATTGTACTGTTAGTCCCCTTTCATCCACTTTACCACCTTTGGAATCCTTGGGGTAACAGGCTTGTTTGGTCTAAATAAAGCATGCCCTGTAGTTAGCACCTTTTACATCTATTTTTTGAGCCTTTACAGAATAATTTTTAAAAACTGTATGTCACCACTTTTTTTCATTCTTTTATTTAAGTCAATAAGTTATTTAGCACTGTGTGATACTTTAACAACAGTTGTGAGCACAGAGAGGGTAAATGTTCTAAATGTATCTATCTATGCATAAGCACAGATTGGGTCTTATTGGTGCCCACGTTTTAAAAAGAAAATCTGGACATGCTCCAGCTGCACACATCACATCATAACCCCCTAAGAGAGCATCTGTCTGCTTATATGAGACCAGCCTAAGAGAGACAGAAAATACAACAGAACACTGCATTCCTTCAGGCTTTTCATGATCAAAAGCCTCTTACCCAAAGTTTCCCTAATTCTCATTTAACCTTAACCCCAAATGCACCAATGACACAGCTTTCTTGCAATTTTAAGAGCAGCAAGGGGACACTGTCAGATGGGCATGAATTGATTTTTAAGTTTTGCGTGTTTTTATCTGAGTGTGAATTCCTCTGAGGCCACGTGTCTCAGATCTGCTGCATATAAACTCTGCAGCACACCTTGCCAGGAGACATTTGTCTCTGCGTGTTTGTCACTTACACTCTTCACAACATGTCACAACACTATTTGACTTTTGGGTTGACATGCGAGGGCCTCACACACAATGCAGGTTTATGATCAGCATCTCTCTGCCCCTGCACGGGCCCCCATGGCCTTTAATAGAGTTGGAGGAGGAGGAGGCAAGCCCCAGGGCCCGGGGACTCGACCCCTACAGCCTACTGCCTCATCTCTGCACTGATGGTCCCTTTACTCTTTTCAGCAGCTGTCCATCAAACTCCACAGATGGGGAGTGTGGGGAAAGTATGTGGAAGATGCTAGACAGGTTGTGTGTACGAGGGACATTTAAGGTAGCACCTGTTAATAGTGAATGTGTAAAGTTTACACACTGGGACTCCATGTTTTACGCTGCTGATTAAATCAACACATTGTTTTGGATTATCTCTGGTCATTTATTCTGTAATTCATTCCATAAACTTTTGCACACCTACATGCCAATACATTTTCAGCTCTTTTCATGCGCCAAATATATATACTATGCAGAAATATGTGATTTATTCTTTATATTTCAAATACAAAAAAAAAATAATAATTCCAAATGAAACCCTGAAGCTGCCTTAACTCATACCAAGTCTGCCATCGTGAATCTTTACAATTTTACATGCTGTAGTGCACATGTGTCAAACTCAAGGCCCGCGGGCCAAATATGGCCCGCCATAATTTTATGTGGCCCGTGAGAGCTTAAAAGGTTTGAGTGTTTAAAAATCAATAGGTCAAAAGTGTGCTTTGACCAAAAACTACATTTCTCACAATGCCTGTCGACTATGATACCCGCGATTTGACGGCTCACCGCCACTACACAGCAGTGTTTCTACATCAATGCCAACGAGTGGAATTGAGAAATAAATAATAATCCCAAAATGTCCAAGAAGAGAAAAAGTTGATAAAGATGGAAGACTGGATGGAAGAAAGATGGGAAGGCCAATACTTGTTTGTGCTTCAAGGAGAAAGACCGGTATGTCTTTTGTGTTACGAGGCGTTGTCTGTTGTCAAAGAGTACAATCTGCGGCGGCATTTTGACACCAAACACGGAGCTAAAGCTAGCCTTCAAGAAAAGCAACAAATTGCCCAAGAATTAAAAGGCAAACTGCGGTTGCAGCAGAGCGTGTTTTCGAAAGCCACAGCCCAAAATAAGGAGTATTACGTTTATTTCACATTACATTCGATTACATTTACTTACATTTATAAGTTACATCTGGCCCTTGAAGGACAGCCATTAGGCTGATGTGGCCCTCGGTGAAAATGAGTTTGACACCCCTGCTGTATTGTCATTTTTTGCATTAAAGTTTTCTATACATCAGCATTACCCTGTTATTCCAAACTTAATAATATGTACAGACCTTAGTCCAGACTAACCAAGTAAATTGGTATAAAGTGCAATAAACCATAAAAAAATGAAGATTTCATGCATATTTCTCAATATACAGAAATGTCATGACTGTATCCCTTAAAAAAGTAAAACTAAAAAAACAAAATAAAAAACAAAAGTGATGATGAGTAATCAACGTAAGAAATGTGTTATGTTAACAATCGCACCTGGATCATAATGTTTTAGTTAGTTACGCTTTATCCTGGATTTTTGTTAGTGGAAGGAAACAGCGCTCTGGGGAAACACAAAATGAAAGTGTTTTATATGCCAATTTTTGTGAATTTTATATGCAAAAAGAATGATTGATCCATCTGATCTGCTTTTAAATCTATTGCCAATAAAAACTTAATATGCAAATCGTAGCGCTGGCTCTACACTGAGCTATTTAGGGTTAAAAGAAAACACGAATACAACACAAACTTTATGGAGATGACAGGGTTGAGGTTTAAAATAGTTAAGGTGTAAGTCACTTGATAAGTTTCGGGGTTAAATATGACTTTGTGCACAATATATTAAGCATGCTCAATTAGCTTGTCAGCATAACTTAAAAATGTGTTTTGGGATTTTGTGATCAAGCTTAAAGACTTGAGATTTGCCAGCCTGGCTGGTTCTTTGCCATATATCATCCTCCACTTTCTCTTCCTATTTTCCTCCTCTATACACTGTCCAATCTTCTTAACAAAGGGATAAAAAGCCCCCTGAAATGATGAATATCAGTTAAAAAAAAAGCTGTGGTTTGACTTTCAGGTACAAATCAACAAAAAATAGTTTTCAAAGATTCCTTAAGTGGTGCGATGCTTTATGAGGGGATATTACATGTTTAAAATAAACTCCTGAAAATAATGCAAAACTATTTTCCTCCTTTTTCATCCACAAGCTGTTGCACTGAAGTCAGAGCAGTCCCTCCAGTGAGTGCTGAAAAGACCCAACATCTGGTCAGCAGGAGAAGTTCAGTCATTGTGCAAATTATTGGACTTCTGGGGCCTGCTGATCACTGCCATTGATTCCTGCCTCTCCAGTCAATTAGATCAATGGGGCATCTTTAGACCTGCTTAGCCATGTGTCAGCTGTCAAACTCGGCTATCCCCTTCATTTGTACTGCAGCACATGCTGCCAGCGCACAGATGGTAACCTCGTGCAGTCCACTAAAGCAATGTGAAACAATGATAGACAAAAAACAGGTGTTAATGATTGAATGTAAACACTTAAAGAGGGAGTTTCATTTGAATCCTTGAATGAAGGAAATATATTGGCAAAGAGAACAGGATAATGAAAAACAAAATGTTTAAAACCTTTTAAGAGCACAGTGAAAACTTAGAAATTTTAAAATCAATCATAATTGCTCAAAAAAGAAGCTGAACGTTAAACTTTATAGCATTCTGACCACATATAACAGGAGTATGTTAAAAAGAAACTCAAAGACAACAACTTTCTCCGCAGTCCAGCCCAAGGCCAATGTCTGTAAAGTATTGTTAACCAGTTTCCTTGAGCAAGGCCAAAATACAGACCTCTAATAATGAAGCTATTCACCATTCCTATGACGGAAAAATCTTCGATTTCACAAGACAGCATTTCATTACGGAATCTCTTTGAGAGATCTGTTACTTCACACTTGACTAAATAATAAGGGTATAAATTTAACTTTTTTTATTCAATGAAAGTTTGAGTTTAAAGGTTTAATAGAAAGAATTTTTTCATTGGTTTTGATTTGACACATTTTTGAAGCACTTAGAGAGACGTTTCTCTTTGCAGATAATATGCTGAGGCATTTCTAGGTATTAAAAGCAGTGGGTTACAGAAGTGGTGCAGTAATGAGTTTTCAAACACATTCACAAATGAAGACCACATGCCGACACTACAGGGCTGCTACCTTGTGACCCCTTGCCCCCTCAGCAGCCAACCTGTGCGCCCGAACACTCACAAACACACATTTTACCCCCCTCCTAACCGCGGCCTGCGTCAAGACCCTGGGAGATTGACCCCCCTCGCACACCCCTTTCCCCTCTTCCCTCTCCACTCCCACTGACCCCCTCAGCGATAGACCATTGTTTACTTTCACTCTCCTCCACGGCCCTGCTGGTCCAGGGGGCCGGCCGAATCGTTACATTATTGTCTGGTCCTCCCTTGCACCCCCTTCCCTCCCCGACCCGGCCTGACCCCATTCACAGTCCTCAAAAGCACCATCTGTATCACCCAACAGTCAGGGAGTGAGAGAGAGACAGAGAGGGAGAGACGGGGCAAGAAGGGGAAAGAAAACAAGCGGGGAGAAAGGAGATGACGGCCGGGGAGGGAGGGAAAGAGGGAAAGGGAGAGGAAGGGAGAGAGGACAAGAAGCATCTGAATGGGTGTTGCGCTGTCTGTCGGAAAGTATCTGTCAAATAGTTTTCACAGTGTGAAGGCTTCCCTGCTGCTTTCTTTTCTTCAAACATTGTGCTTATTGATTTTTTTACTGCCCCCTTTTATATCTTCCTTCAATTTCTCTTTTTCCACAATCTTCTAATCCTCCATGCTTTTTCCCACTCTGCGTATTTCCTCCCTTAAACTTTTCTCAGACTATCCTGCACCACTGTTCCCTTGACCTGCTTCTCTCTCCGCTTTCCACCCTTCTGTCTCCATCCTTTCCTTCCCCTCCTCCTCCTCCTCCTCCACGGAGTACATCCTTCATCTCGCTGTAGTGTTGCATGAGCATTCCAGGGCCTCTTGTATGGCTGCATGTGTGAGGAAGGCGGATTTTTCCCATGGGGCCGCAGGTGAAAACTGGGACTCACTCTGTCCGCCGAGGGACGCCATCTGTCCCTGTCGGCGCACTTGCTAGAGGGGGAGCCCTGTCACCCCTCCTCCTCCTTTTCCTCCCCTCCATCCATCCCACCCTCTGTCCATCCACTCGCCATCTCTCCCTCCCTTCCTCATGCTGAATCACCCAGGAATGCACTCCCCTCTTTCCCTCCCCCCTTCTTTCTCCTTTCTTCCCTCTGCGTCCCGTCACTAATTCATCCCTCTGCTGCCCCTCCCACTCTGCCTCTCCTTTTCCACTCGCCTCCACCCACCTCTCTCCATCTCTAATCAATCATCCATATATGACACCAGTGGCAAAATTATTAAATTATCATACATTTGTGATGAGCCCAGTGAGAACAAGGGATACTGTTTTAATTGCCAGCTCATGACCTCTAATTATGCGTATCAGTGTATTAGTTTGATATTTAGACAGAATGAAGTCAACCAAGTTTGACATTTTCTAGTAAATGAAGCAATGATATGCCTACTGTAAGAGTGATATATTTAATAAAGTGACCGGACATGACTACAACAAAGGCACAACGATTAACTAACCTGTGAGATTAAAATCAACAGGGAAAAAAAATGTCACTTTAAATAATTTATTCCAGCTGTTAAGGCTTTTCTTTCTAAAATGAGCATTAAAGATGATGCATAAAAGGTTACAAAGCTTATTTTTAGGATGGGGTTTGTTTTTTGTGTTCTACTGCACAGCATGCTCTTTCTAATTTTGGATAATGCTGCAGCCACAAACAGGCACGCAGTTTAATTAGTCCTCCAAACCGGAGTAAACAAACTGTGGCGGTCACCCAGTGGGTCGCTAGCCTGGGAACCAGAAAGGAGACCCCTCTGAGGTGCAGTGCGCCCTGCGTCTGCAGACCTGTGCCCAGCTGTCAGTGTCTGTATGTGTCCGTCTCAGCTCCGGTTCTGACTGCTGTGATGCCCCAACGGTCAGATGAGCGCGAGGGGACAGTGAGAGCGCGCTTTCACGTGGGAACCTGGCCGAGGCGCGCAGACAAACAAGCGCGGGGCAGCTAAGTGTGAAACCTCCAAACTGTCACGGAGAGGGTGAGAGAATGAGTGGATGGCCCCCACCCCCCCACCCACACTCCAATACCCCCCAGTCTCCATCCCTTCACCCCTTCCTCTCGTCTCTTCATCCTCACACTTCTTCCCCTCATCCACCCTCCTCCTCTCTCCAACCCTGAAAACTCTCACAATCTCCACCCACAAAGCATCCAGACAGACAGTCACTTTGCCCCCCCCTTCCAAAGACACGCACGCACACATACACCTCCACGCCCCTCTGTCAATCACAGATGAAGTGTCACGCAGTCACAGACACTGGGCAGAGGAAAAATGGGAGGAAAAGTGGCCCGTCAGTCACTCTATCACTCTTGGCCCCCCCTCTGGCACAAAGAGGGACAAGAAAAGAGTGTGAAGGGAGCAAATGAGAAGGCGATACGGACGGAAACAGGAGTGGAGGGGTTGTTGGAGAGAGAGGTGGACACAGAAGAGAGTTAAAGTGTCCCCATTTTCTCACTGGCTGGCTGCAACAAAGAGCCAGGCGGGACACTCCACTGGGGTGGCGGTTTTTCGCCCGGGCCTCCCTTCGATCCCTACCCCCCATCCCTGTGAGGTCACCCCTCTGGTGACCCCGCCTCGATTGTTTCCCGTCGCTCTGTCAGCTCCGATTGTTGCTGACTGGTTAAATGGCTGAAAACCAAAATGGAGGGGCTGGGGGTGGAAAAAAGTGGAAAAGAAAGAGAAGGAGGGTGTCGATTTGGGAAGACGCCCCCTCTTCTTTTCCCTGAGATAACTGACTATTTGACCCAAATAAACAATCCTTCATGAGAAGAAGTGGTAGGCGAGGGAGGAGGAGGACGAAGAGAGTTCAGGGGGTTTGAGGTTCGAGTTGTTTGAGAAGAGATGGTGAGATAGCGCCCCCTTCGAAGATCGAACTGTGGGGAGGGAAGAGGGGCTGTCATGGGGAGAGAAAAATGAGTCAGCTGCTAAAGAACTACAAAAGGTTTTATAAAGTTATGGAAAACAAGAGTTACATTCACCTGAATCTTTACAGTGGAGTCTAATTTGGCTCAGGGTTTTAGCTCGCTTGTGAGTTTAAGTCAATTTGTGGGATTGAAAAAAATTGTACACTTGAATGGCGAGAGTTCATAATGTTCACAACGCTCCACTCACTTCAAGTTCAAGAGTTAAATAATCAGAACTTTAGCAAATATTGACATCGTCACAGCCAATCGGCGTATAGATGTCCCGTTGATGTATGACTGAATAGGCTGGTAAAATTGATCTGTGGCTTACCAGATCTCCGTGGCACTACCTAGTTTTTTTATGGGAATGTGAAGGAGCTGACTTTGAGGGAAGTGAGTGAAGAGGTCAGATTATCATTTATGTTGTAAAAACCTTTGTCAGTCACTCGGGTCCAGCTTTTGTTTATCCTAGCGAGTTAGCCATGCCCCTATCAGCACACCGGCTTCAACTAGCAATGCAGTGAAGCTCTACCTTGTTTGATGACAAGAAATGGGCGTAGCAGTTGAAGGAATCTCGTCCTGTCACAAAAAATTTGCGTCTTTGGGGATTCACAAATGAAGCTGGTTATTTGGACGAATTGCATGATCATTCTTGTTTACCTGAGGATTTACAGAGAGTCTCATTCTTTGTTGACATGTTTCGTCTAGCGATTTAATTCATCTGCATCAACTGACAAACATCTTGGACTGTTACCATCAGCTAGCAACTGGCCAACAGTCACAGTCCACCAAGTGATGTATGTATCTCTCTTAATTTTCTATGTGCATCTTGGACGGATGTTTGTTTAAAATATGAGCATAATCTTTAACATATTATATATTTTCTTAAGCTTGTGCATTCATCTGCTATAAAAGTTTTACTAACTCCTCTACCCACTCTGATCCAATCCCTCTTTTCACTATACCGAGAAGACTCCTGACTCCTCAGATGGCTTGCAGGGAAACTTATGTGGTTGTGAAAAACCTATAAAATGTCAGATTTCCAGGTGATACTGTACATAAAGATGGATTTTCTTCTGTGTAAAGGAAAAAGAGGTATTCAATCAACCCCCTAAAAACAACATTGAGATGAAACTTTCCAGAACTACAATAACTGTCCAGTAATTACTATGTTTTCAAGCCTATAAAACCCTCCTGGATTTTTCTTATAGGATAAAGATTTCCTGGATAGCGACCTGAATGGCCTAACTATCTGACTGGGATGAGATAAGTGTTTAAAGACCTGGTCCTGATCAATTATGCAAGCATATCCATTCCCTCCGCTCCCTTCCAATCAAACAGCTAAATAAGCCATGGTCTGGACGGACTCTTTGCTCTAATTGGACAAATGGCTTGCTTAATTGATCATTGATTGATGATCAATAAGGAACATGTGTTCTCGTTCTTTACAAGGCAGGTGATTGAAAGCCAGCTATTAAATCAGCCAGATAGTTTGACAGATGCCGATGGGCTCTCATCACCTTACTGTAGGAGAAACAGCAGAGCGAGAAGGGAGGAAGAGAACACTGGGGGCGGTCTTTTTTTCCCCCTTTATGACTTGAATAAGATGCAACACCCAAAAAAACTCCAAAAAACTTGAACCGCTAAATCTGATTTGAATATTTGTGCGGTCCACGGGTCACCCCTACTTAAACAAGACAAGAGGGAGAGTTTAACTGAGTAAGGCTCTTCACTTCACTTACAATATGAGAAAAATGCTAAGAAGGAAAGAAAGATTTTATTAACTGTCATTTAAAGAGAAATAGAGAGGCTCGGTTCCCTGTTTTTGTTCCACCTCCCTTTGCCACTTCATATCTGTATCTCTCATCAGTCAAGACACCTGTTTGAAAGTGTGTGTGTGTTTATGTGTGCACACAAGGAGAGGGTGAGGGTGGGTGCCTCAACAACCACACCATCCCAACAGAAAGGGGGGGGGGTATTGTTGATCCCTTTGATCTGCTGCTCATAGATTCTCTTGAAAGGAGAGAGAGATATATAGAGAGAGAGGAGACACTTCAGCCAGGCGTCAGTGGGCCTGCTCGCTCAGCTTCAGGTACCTCTCCCTGCTCTGTTTCTGAGCCAGATCTATTAAATATGAAACGCTAAGACAAAAGGAGGGAGAGTGAAAAGGGAGGAAGCGGGGGCCATGAAGGGCGCCACTCAATGCCTTTGAAGAGACACTGAGCCGAGGATCATCATGAGTATGCACCTTACACACACTCACACACACACTCACACACACACACATACACCAATCCTCCAAATGATGTGGGTGGATAGGATGGTAAATATGCCCATTTGCATCTTGTGTTTTTAGATCACTTTTCACGGATATACCACAAAAGGAGCATCATCAGTGGAATTAGACCTAAAAGCCTCGGTCTGCAGATGATAATGCATGCATACATACACACACGTGTTTGGAGAGGTGTGTGTGTGTTGTCATGGACATTAAGACAGATGAGATTAAAGCATCTTTACAGGTTGTAAGAGGATGGGGTATGTCGTAGAGAGATAGACATTTTGCTACGGCAATAAATAAAGGTTTCTAAATGCTTTTAAAGCAAAGGCTTGTTTTTGTATACTGGTCATTGAATTTTTATGTAGGGCATAACCTAACGCTGGAACTCTAGCATAAATATTTCTCAGAATGAGAATCTCTCTGAAAGAGGAGAACAGTGAAATTAGACCGTTAACTTGTCTATAACACTGAAAATTTCATCCCTCAGTATTTTGTTCCACAGTTAAACTCTCAGACGGTGTTTACAAAACAGACAGTACACACATCTTATTCTATGACTGTCAGTTTTGGTTTAATCTGCTAATGAGTGGGGCACCAGTAGACTCAGGCTTTAGAGCATATGTCTGTATACAGAAATTATTAATGCAGTGGTTGCTGGTTTGACTTCTTAATATGACCCTTGGCTGCATGTCACCCCTACAGACTGTATAAAACATATCAGTGATATCACCCATTGGTTTCTGAAGAGGGATTTTAAAGCAACACTTTGACCTCGCCATATTGAAAATGCTAGCTTAACCTTATTTCATTGCCGCTGCCTGTCACATGACTCAGCCATACTCTTAATTATGCAGATAAGCTGTATTTCCATGTGTTAGCCTCAATAAAACTCCCATGCAGTGTGTATGAACAAGTAATGAGCTCTTCTGTGCACATTTTTCCATTAAAATAGAGCTTTAAGCGTGTATGTAAGTTGAGAATCCCTGGCTTTCTAGAGTCAGCATCAAGTGGAGACTTGAGGAACTGCAGTTTTTCCAGTCTGCTCTTCCCATCTCAGGGTTTGGCATTCCACATTGGCACATGGAAGGGCAGGGAGCTCCCAAAACAAAAGCATACCACTAAAATTTAACTGCACATTTCAGTTTGATGATAGAGGAACCGTAAGTAGCACTTATTCAGAAATGATGCACTAATGATACTTGAAAAAGTGGCAACAGTTTAAACTATACAAGAGTGACTCCAGCTACAGCTCAACTGAAAGTAATAAGGTGCCGACACTTTAGTGTGAGACATTACTGCCTCTCTGACATTAATCCATCAATCAGACAGGGAGCAGTATGATAGAACGTCTGTCTCTCTTTTGGTGACAGTTAAAAGCTATGCTTATAATTTGCTGCTAATTACATTGATAATTTACATTGATTAAATTATCACAATCTCCAAAAGATTGATGTTAAATTAAGCAAAGGCTGTAGCAGAAAATCCCTCATTTTCGACTAAACCTGCCCAGTAAGAGGAAGGAGCATCAGTGACACAGACTGATAACTTAGCCTCTGAGTGTGTCTTCAACTAAATGACCCCTATCAGACAAACTTCAATGGGCTGTCTTTGGAAAACAATCAGCAATGTGCTCCTCTCTGACCTTTAGCGACTCTGCAGGCTCAGTCCAATCACAGAGTATTGACATTATTCACCACACGCCATTTATAACGTCAGCCGCCGCTCGCCTCAAAGGGTCCAGTCCAAATACCAGCACAGTCATGTTGTGTTTTGGTTGGGGTGAGTTTGAAGGAGGAGGGTGGAGATTCAGGTGATTTAATGGGAAAGAAGATCTGAGTGATTGCTTCGGGTTAATAGTGAATGAACTCGGCATTCGTGTTTGAAATGTACTTGAACAAAAAAAGGCAAGAAGTGTCAGAAGTCATACCTTTCATAACATTTGTGTTGATAATATTTCATATTTCAATCATTATTATTGACATTAATACTCTAAACTTGTATCATCATTGTTATTTTTGTCTTTACCCATCTCTGACTGCAACATCCCATTTCCACTTCCTCCTTTTCTTCTCAATCCAACCAAACACTATGACAAGCCAATCATAAAAATTTGTGTCCCATCATCTGCTCATCTGCCCTGCACTCTCCGCCCACCAAATGCAGATCTATGAGGAAGCATCAAGGTCGAGGTGTCTAACTTTGGTCTCCAGGTCTTCCTAAAAGCTCCTCAAGGCCTCGTCAATCCTGCCAGATCACCCATTTCATCCCCATCTGGGTGTGATCCATCTCAGCGGGCCCAGCCAGGCTCCATTACCCCCAGACGAGCTGTGAAATGGCCATTATGTGTGTGCATGCATGTGCAGGGAATAGGCCTCTGTGTCGGTCGACAGCCTTTGCCAGCCAACAATAGGCCTCATATATGTGGTTGAATACGCTGCTCAGGGCACTAAACACAAATACATCGAGATAGCGTCAGCTCAACGTTCAGGAAAGAGGACAAAAACAAGACATGACAGAAAACTGCTGAGGAGATCTAAAGAGAGTTCTTTATGACACAAATAAAGTTTCTTTAATAAGTTAAAGGGAAAAATTCAACAACCATGATCCTTGATGACACAAGGCTTGACAGCGCAATCGAATCTTAACCAATCTGAATATGGATGTGAAATTTTAGTCATTACATTCCACTATCATTAGCTTCTATTTCTCTTAAAAATCATCCCTCAGATGGTGCAGAAAATGTGCAACACTTTGGAGATACTTCGCTGCATTTGGAGGCTCAACAACAAGAGCATCTAACAATGGCTGTCCTTTGATTTCTCACTAAGATGTGAACTAACTAGAGGTTAATTTATAAGTTCTATGTGTAATAGTTAAGATGTTGCATACTTTTGTAAACATGTATTGTGTTTTGAATCAATTTTAATAATCTTATGAGGGATCTCATGTTCAAGAGTGCTGAAAGTACTTTTCTGAGACCAGAAGAATGACAAAAAAGTCTCATTTAGTCTGTGGCCAGTTTTATGAACAGTATTTGTAGCTTTGATATGAATTGTTCTGTTGGGCCAAGACAGCAAAAAGTCAAATTTTGCCAGCTTGATATTTCAACTGGACAGCTTCTGTTCGATGATTGAGGTAACCAAAAAAAAAAAAAATCTATTTACTTTGTATTTCAGCTTTTTCCACCTAAAATTAGCCCATCCACCTTGAGTTCATCAGCCTCACACTCCCCTGTATTAAGTCCACAGGATGGCATATCATCAAGGAGTCACAGAAGCAGGATTACATGACACCGATAACATGAAGGAGGTGATAAAGACAAAGACAGCACAGAAGACGAGAAGAAGAGAGCCACTTCCCCCGAGAGGCCCCTTGTTAGCACTGAAACAATGTCGGCTTAATGCTGAGACCAAGGGGCTCCTTGTCACACCTAAAGTGCTTTGCATTAATTACACCTCATATACACTCTATTATTAAGACTTCCATAAGGCCTCAGCACGTGGTCTTAGAGTGTGTATGCATCTGTGTGATCTCGTAATGATAACGCTGATGTTTCTTCTTTATCAGAGGTGAGAGTAGATGCTGCACCATGAGTGAGTGTAATGTAAATGGAATAATTTCATTCTTCTGTACAAACTTGCAGAGCAGGCAGCACACCTAGAACATGCATTATAGTTAAAAATGATCACCATCCGATTATTGACTGGAGCAGCGGCATGAAACCAAGTGAATCAGACCTTGAAGAAATATCAATGCTCACAAGGCCAATTAATCGTGTAGCTGAAGCACAGAAAATAAATCGACGACATTAACCAAAATAGATTAATCTTCTACATCTTCCTTTTTTATTGGGTATTATTGTGTTAAGTTTTCTTAAAAACATGCTGTTCTACAACATTAAGTGTTGTGAAAATTAAACTAAATACTGTTAATAATTGTATAAGATAAGGTGTATTTCTGCATAAAATGCACAAAATATGACACGTGATCTCTGAAACGTCATCCATCTGTTCCTGATACAGTGAAATGAAGCTGTTCATTGGCTGGGGCCATATGAGTTTCGAGCTTCCTTTCTAACAGCTATAAGGCACCTGTCAGTCACGTGAGCTAAGCTGTGCCTGATTGGACAAACCCGTGATCCTAATATCTTCTAAACTGCTAAATTAGAAAAAAGATTCATCCCCCTCTACAGTGTATGCCGTTAACAAAATTAACGTTTCAGACCCAAGCTATTTTTTTAACCAGGCTGTAAATATGCTTTCTTTGTTTTTTTGGTTTTTTTAAAAAAAAAAAAAAAAAAACTTTAAAAGTCAGTTTTTCAATGAAAGTCTACTTGAGGTTGGCCGCAGAAGCACTGGAAACCACATACAAACCATTTCAAAAAAGCTTATCTTGGAGCACAGATGACCTAGCAGTCTATGTTGGGACCCATATTCCAATAGCCCTTGAGTGGGTAGTTCGAGTTCAAGTCTGGCCGGTCACCCTGTTTTCCTACCTCAACATGTTAAAGAGGCCTCTTCCCTCCTTGTTTTTAAAACCCACCTTTTTTCACTGGCTTTTAACACACACTTCTAGTTGTCGTGCCTTCTTTTTACTTATGTTTTATTTTTAAAAACATTATAAAACATTTTAAAACATTCTCTTTGTTTTTGTAAAAAGTACTCTTTTATCTCTTAGCGTTCTCTTATCTCTTAGCATTCTTTTTTCTCTTTTAGGAAATGTGACCTGTTATATGTTTTATTTATTATCCTGTACAGCACTTTGGTCAATGTAAGTTGTTTTAAAGTGCTTAACAAATAAAGTTGGATTGGATTGGATTACACTTTCCTCTGTCCTGTCTTCTTCCATGAAAGGCATAAAAAGACTGAAAAAATAACTACAAAACAAAACAAGCTGATTTTTACAACTAAAACAAATATGTTTAAAGCCTGGTTAAAAAAAATTGACTTGATGGACAGTCAGGCACCTCGTAGCTGTCTGCAAAGAGGCTTGCCTCTTTTCCTCATCCCTTCTCAACAAATAGAGTCAAGCATTTTCTATATTGCACCCGCCAGTGATGGGCTTCAAGTCTGTGGATTAGAAGCAAATGTGTAACATCACGGAGACCATGTCTATGTGTATGGTTGATGCACTCATCCCTCCAAAATATAAACTAATCTTTCCTTTAGGCAAAGAAAAACAATAAAGGCTCATAGTTTTGGAAATGTAACGCAATGATTAGACACATTCTCAATATTTTAAAATCATAACAAATAATTCAAACACGATTTGTAGTTGCAGCTACAGATCAGTTGTCATTATGTAAACACAAAACATTGTGTGTTCATGCCTGTGCATGTGTTTAGCTGAAGAGTGTAGGTGCTTGTATGTATGAGCATTATTTGGCACTCGTGTAGAAATTGTTATCCTTGCGCTTAAGTGTGAGTCTGTGTGTGCTTCTGCGTGCATGCAGTGTGTGTGTGTGATGTATCTTTTAGCTCTGGCTAGATAAACAGTGGAGACAAACATACGCTGCATCAGTTTAATGACCCATCCCTGCAGAGTCCCTCTACATTCAATTAGCAGGAAGATAATTAATCGGGCCAAGTCTCTGGCTGCTGAGCTGGCTGGTGGACTGGCAGCGGGAAGCCAGGTGGTCTTACAGGAAAGGGAGTGCGTGCGTGTGTTTGTGTGTGTTTTTGTTTGTGTGCTGTTCCAAGAAAGGAAGAAAAACGAAGACAGATTCAGTACCCCCTCCCTTCTTGCTTCCTCCAGAGACAGTGGCCAAAAAAAACAAACATGGAGACATGAAATCAGCAAAACAAAGGAGCTATAAATATGAAGAAGTGAGCGTGCAATCACAACTTCATTTGCACAAGATGCAACAAAAATGCATGTTAGTTTTGACTGACATGCATGTCTCTTGTTCTGAGTCTGTCCATCTTTCACTCTGTCACTCTCTCCCTCACACACACACAGACACACACACATATAAGAATGTGATCAGTAAGCCCCTGGTGGCTGTGCGCTGTCACTACACAAACAGCCATGCGCTGAGGGAGCATGTGGCTCTCCATCAATCTTCTGCTGACTGAAGGACAAGTGTGAGGTAAACACACCGTAGGGGTTTTTACTGTGGCATCAAACACCTGTATTCTCTCACAATGGAAAAGGGGTAAACACTGTGGCAGGCTGCTTCAGCGCTCTGTTTCTATGTCAAGTTTGACAACCTATATTTTTGTCAGGCAATTTTTCAGAACCACGGTGAGCAAAAGGGTCTCAAATCCTATATTTATCAGCACAGTTAAGAGAGTAAAGTAAGGAAGAGGAAACTAGAAAAAAGTGTTGAAATTATAATGTGTTTTATTAAAACGTAACAGCTGAGGTGTCTCCTGGATTCAGCAGGTGGGGAGGGACTTAGAGCTGATGCCCACTTTAATATCTTCGTGAGGCAATTAATCACAAAAAAATTGAAAGATTGATTTTCAAATACCTTCTTTTGTAGAGTTTAAAAAAGGCGTCATTCAGTTTAGGTGCTTGCAAGCACTTTTCATGGTTACATCTGCAGATCTGACCACTTCTGATAAGTTTTAGTCTCAAAGTTATTTTTATGCAATTTTAATTCACTGGGAGAAAAAACGCTATAAGAAAGATGACTGCTCCATGTGTGTGTGCTCTGATCGGTCTTGATTTTCTTGTCATTTTCTAGCGCTCCTCATGTGTGTTTGCATGTTAAGTCTTCAGTGTTTCCTGTTTTATTTTGTAATTTTTGCTCCCTGTGTGTCTGGTTTAGTTTTAACTCCTGTCCTTGTTTTTCCCTCCTGTTTGATTGCACTCCCATTTCTGCTCTCACACCCATTTCAATTTACCCTCTGTGGGTCTTCACTTCTCTGTCATTTCATCCCATGATTCACGTTAAATGGATGATCTGGCAGGATTGATAATTTAACATTAATTGCCACAATCGTGATAGAGAAATAATAAAGTCTTTCTACGAGTGTTCTGGCCAAGACGGGCAACTGCACGGTTAAAGTTTCTGACAATCATATCAATCAAATCTTTTCATGTCTTTCATATCCTGTCTTGTAAAATATTTTGGAGGGTTCTCATGGGGAAATAAAGAGGATGAGTTTAAGCTGTGTAAAAACTCCATTCCTGAAGTGCGCACTGAGTGGATGATTTGTCTCCTTAAGTGATGTAAGAAGACTGAGGTGAGGGGCTATGGTGCTAGGAAGATGTGAAGATGTCGGCTTGCAGTTCGTTGAGACTTAACCAAACAAGCATTATCATGGGAACAAGTCTATTCCTTCAAAGGGTCATCTCTGCTTTCTTCACTTTACACTTCAGATTAGGGCTCACATGTGTCATCTTTTTAATCCCTATCTGGTGTCAGCTTCTAACTGTGCAGAGACAACATGTTAAAAAACATGAATAAACCATAGACTGTATAATTAATGGATGTAGTCTCCGCGACTTCACCTGTTTGTTTCTGAAACATATATTTTTTAAGCAAAACGGCTGGCGTGGCCATATTGGGAATGAGGCGGGCTTTGAGTCTCCACAGTAACAGCCATAGGGCGCCAGGCAGTCACGTGGGCTGAGCTGTGCCTCTGATTGGACGAACTGGCGATCTTAATATTGTCTAAACTGCTGAGTTAGAAAAAATTCACCCCCTGTACAGTGCATGCCGATAGTGAAATTAGCGATTCAGAAGGGAGACATTGTACCAGGCTGTAAATATGCTTATTTTGGCCGTGAAAACAGCTCTTTTTTAGTTTGGTGTGTACATGACGTCCAGTACTTCCTGAGCCAGCCTCAAGCGGACACTCGAGAAACAGCAGACTTTAGCACTTCCGCATTGTCTCATATTTTCAGACTGGAGGTCGTTGCTTGGAATAAACAAGTAATACAGCGAATATTTGACAAAACTTATCACAGTTATAGATCTATCAGGCAAAGATGTGTCAATAAGAGACCAGTGTGTTAAGTGTCAGGTCTGTTTGTAATTGGTTCAAAGTGGAAAGGGCAGCAGACTTAATCGCCCTTTACTTCAGTTCATTCCAACGTATGGTACAGGCAGTTAGAGATGTTCCTGGGACTAAAGTGACTGATATACATTAAAAAACTGACCTGCGCTATGTAACATTTAGCTTGCTCATTTTAATCATCATGAAACTGATGTAAATAATTATAATGCTTGCTTCTCATGGAGAGACCCTGCCGTCTTCATATTCTTCCTGTATGTTTTCATGAGGAGGATGTCCAGTTTGTTCATTTACATCACAAGTCAGAATCGGAGTATTTTATCATTCACTGTGACTGTCTTGGTCTCTCATAGATGCCCCCTGAAACACAAACGCGCTCATCTCCCTTCAGAACACACTCTTCCTCTTCCTCTTCTTCCCTTTCCCTCCTTTCTTTCCCAGCTTGTTATGCAGATTCCCAGATTTGCCTCCTTCAACATTCACACAAGCACGTACACACTCACAGTTCTGTCTGTATCTCCCCAGGGGCACCCGGGAAGGGCAGAGCGAAGATGGAAATGAATTCAGCCATGTTGCAAGTGGCAACGCAAATCTGCATCTGTAATTACCCCGAGAAACACACAGGGAGCTTTCTTTCTCTCTCCTCATGCCTCCTGCCCTCCCTTTCTTCCTGGTCTCCTCCTCCTCCTCCCCTCAAAGACCCCATCGCTTCCCTTTTTCTGTGTCTATCTCTGAACTCCCCCATTTCTCCTCCATGTCTATCTCACACTCTCTCCGTCTCAAAGGCTTCTTAAGTGTTGCTTGGTGGGCCAATTAAGGTGAGTAGAAGTAAGGGCCTGTGTGTGTGTGTGTGTGTGTGTGTGTGTGTGTGTGTGTGTGTGTGAGTGTGTGTGTGTTCATGCATGTGTGAGAGTATTTATGCATGCATCAAACACGTTGCGCAGTCTTGCTTATGTCCACACTGTCTGTGTTTGTGTCTGTCTTTCCACACATATTCAGGCGTGTGTGTGTGTGTGTGTGTGTGTGCGCGTGAGAGTGTGTGTTTGTGTATGGTGTCATCTCTTTGTGTCTGGGTCGGGGCATATTCACGTGTTTATAAGTGTCCCCTCAGGCCAAATACAGCTAAGCTGTCTCTTGAAAGGGGACAATATTCCAAACACTAAAACAATCGTCTGGATCTGCACACCAGTGTGCAGATTCACAATACAACAATGGCTTTAGATACAATCAGTGGATCAAATGTTGGTCCTGTTACGTCATCAGTAATGTAGAGTTTGACAAAGGGTTTCTGAACCTTAACACCAACGAAACATCACAGAAATAAAATGAATATCAGTAAATATTTTCAACCAACAAGACATTAGGGTTGGCATGAGAGGTCAGTGTCTTTTTCACATTGGTTCTTAAGAGTATCATGCAACATAATCCATCCATAAATGTCATGGAAAGACAAAAATATGAGAAGAAATTATTAAAAATTGTAGCTTTGAATATTCTCACTGGGTGTCAAATCCTGAGTTCCTGCAGCACATGGTGACTCATCAGTGAGTGTTTTCACCAAGCCCAAATGTCAGGTGAAATATTTATCTGCAATCTTCTTAATTCTAATGCAGCATCCTCGACTTGCAGGGAGCTCACTGTATCTGAGATGATGGCCTCACTGTGCTGCAGCAGATGTGATGGAGTGATGGAGAGAGTGATAAAGGGTTAACGTGTGGAGGTAAAGTTAAAGAAGAGGAAAAGAAGGTATCAAGGATGGAAGGAAGTAAAAGAAAGACACATTCTGTGTCTCAGTGCCAGGACTCCACTGCAAAGAAGCCAATTAGGACAAAGCAGGACACACAGGGGCTGAGCAAACAAACCCTACTGTGACCGGGCCAGCGTGTGTTGGTGCAACTGTTTGTTTGAGAACGTGTAATTTAACCTGTCATTATTTTCATGCTAAGTAAAGAGCAAGTGTGCACACGGATTTCAACATTTGTTTTGACACAGTTAAGTGTGTTTTTTAATCTTATTTTTTGCTGACACTTTAAAATTCAAATTATATGCGTACTTTACAGCGAAAGAAGTTGATGTAACCAATTTATATTTCTGGTGGTATAAATGCAAAATGTAAATATACACGACGAAGAAGTAGCTCAGCAATTGCAAGTTAATTAGTGAATTAAAAGTGAAATACAGACATGCACATGCAAATAGCACATAACCTCTTTTGTTCAGATGAAGCTACAGCAAGGTATCTATAAATGTTTAACATTCAGGATCTATTTTAATGCTTTTTCATCCAACTTGAGGTGAAAATATGACATAACTTCTTATTAACATTAACATTCAGGATCTATTTTAATGCTTTTTCATCCAACTTGAGGTGAAAATATGACATAACTTCTTATTAACAGGTGAATTTTTAAATGCACAAAGCCGAAAACTGCTGGAGGTCGGTGAAAGGCATTCGTCAAATGCAATTTGAAAGACAAAATAAACTGAGAAAACACATGAACAAAGAGATTTCTCAATCAGCCCAAGTGCGCTAATTCAATCAAAATATAGATATATATCAGTTATTTGAGTTATAAATAAATCCAGACTGACTTTGCGTGGCCTATGGAGCAGCAATATGTGTGTGTGTGTGTGCACTCTACACACATCAGTGCAAATGAGCCTGTGTGTGCTGCTGTGTGTGTATCTGTGCCTCTCTGAGGTTGTGTAATATGAAAAAAAAAAGAACTCTGAATAATGTATGAGTCTTTTGGTCAATGCATTGTGATTTGCTTTAAGGAGGCCTTCTCTCAGCCATTATAAGATTAAACCCAACCTTGGTTTGTCTGGAGTGGCCCGGACATGCAAGAGACCTGTCAACACCGCAGGAACTTGGACCTCACACACAAACACACACACACAATCATATGCAGTACATATATCAACTATATACTCCCTCACACACACACATATACACACTGACATCCATATACAGCCACATAAAAATTCACAAACAGCTGTTACATATACTACAGCGATACAATAAACTTTAGTGTAGACAGCATGCTAAGAATGAAGTGAGGAGGAAATATCAAAGATAGAGGGATGGGATTACATATAACAGTTCAGAGTAAAGACAGAAACAACAGAAAGATGTGACATTACTGATGAGAAGAAAGAAAAGAATCAAAGCAGGAGCAGTGCAAAGTGGGCACCTGTATGCAGCACCACCACAAATTTAACCCCTTGCTGCACCGGGACCTTCTCAGACTTCTTACCAGCTGCAAGTACCCTTTTCTGTTCTCTCAGTATTATGGTCTCTCTTGGCATAAATAAATCCTGAGGAAAAAGAAGACAACAACATCACTGGCCTGGCTTAAAAAAAGAAGAAAGAAAGAAAGAAAGAAAGAAAGAAAGAAAGAAAGAAAGAAAGAAAGTTTTACTTATACAATATGCACACTAGTAAATAAAGTAAGACCACTAAAAACACTGGAGGGAAAGAGCGACAAGCTAAAAAGAGATTTGAAAAACCAAATGAGTAAAAGAAACAAAGACAGAAAAATCTGATTTCCAAGGAAATGGAAGAAGGGAAGAAGGCAGAGGAGTAATGAAAAGAAAAAAAGAAAAAGAATGGCAAAGACAGAAGAGAAGAGAAGAGAAGAGAAGAGAAGAGAAGAGAAGAGAAGAGAAGAGAAGAGAAGAAGAGAGCAATATCACGGAGAAAAAGAAAGTATAAACAAAAGAAAAACAGAGAAGAAAAGGGGTGAAATAAAGAAAGAAAAGGGGAAAAGGAAAGTGAGGAAAAAATGCAAAAAAGATAGGAATAAGGAAAGAAAAGACAAAAAAAGAAAAGAGAAAGATAGAGAGAAAAAGGAAAGAATGGAGATTAAAAACCAAAGTGGGAAAAGAGGAAAAGAAGGGAAAAGAAATGATAAGAAAAGAAAGAAAGGCAAAAGAAAGGAATAAAGGAAAAAAGAGAAAAAAAAATAAGAAGGGGAAGAAAACAGAAGAAGAAAAGCAAAAACGAGAGCAAGGAGCGTAAAAGAAGAGCTTCATATCTGTGAAAGGCTAATTTGATGAAGGCAGGAGAGAAAGCAATCTGTCAGGTCCACTGGTGTTGTAGGTAAATTGTGGTCCCACTCTGTTTCGATCCCTGTCCAGCCGATACGCCTGCTGTGTGACACGCTTCAATCATTCCTTATTGAGCTCTAAGTCTCTCTCTCCTGCTCTCTCCTGCTCTCTCCATCTTTCTCTCCCTCTCTGGCTTCAAACAGGTCTGTTGTTGTTCCCAATCAATAATCAATTTCCTTGAGAAATAATGGCCCAGTGCTGTTTTGGGTTTTGCCCATAGGCCTTGACCTTATGATGGGCTAAAAGACAAATCCAAGGAGACCAGGATGAAGGACTGGTGCTGGCCCATTAAAAGTCATGACCCTGGAACATGAAGGAACATGGGATGATGGGAAAACTGGGCAGTTTGATTGGGATACCTCTCAGGAAGAAGATTGGAAAAGCTTGTTTCAAAGTGGAAAACAGTTTCGGGTTATTTTGCTCGGACACAAAACAGTTCTAAAGTTTCACTGTTCGGCATGTTTTTGGTGTGATTCAAAACTCAATTCTTTTTCTTGAAAACAAGCAAGGAAATAGATTTTCAATCAAATGAGCAGTGCTGACTTCCACATGATTTTAAATTCAAATCAAAACCTCAAACATAGAAAATTCTTTGGAGAAAACAAAAAAACAAACGGTCTTCTCAAAAGTGATGAAGAGTGTGCAGCGCTAACAGCCTCCTGTGCAAAACAAAAGGTAATGAGAGCGACAGAGAAGCATGGAAGGGGGAAGAAAAACAGGCTCTTACAGTTTAGCAGGACATTTAAAGACTCCTCACCTCTTGTTCTGCGCTTGTTGGTGTGTTACATGAAAACAAAATCCTGTGGGACCACCTCTACATGAGAAAAGGGAAGAAGAAAAGAGGAAAGACATGAAGGAGGAAGAGGAGGAAGGGTGGAAAGGGGGGATGGTGAGGGGGAGAAGCCTTGGAGGAAAGATGAACAAAGAAGAGATACTGAGGAGGTTTTAGAAGAAGAGGAGATACAGGAATTAAATATTGTTATATTGCATGACTGTTTTAAAAACTGCTTTCCAAAGTTGTACAGCATTTTACTTTTTAAGATACTTTATCTCATTGTACTAATTCCATTCTTAAATACTGGATTGTGGGGAAAGTAAGTGGTGTGAGGGAAAAGGGGGATGAGGTGTGTGTGAGTAAAACAGTGTGTAGGTTTTCTTGGTGAGTGTGTTGTGTGGTGAGGAAGAAAACTTCAAAGATGGCTGAAGTCAACCAAATTCAACCATGCTACCACATGGAGAGCGCTGGAGAAAAACAGAGAGTGCATGGGTCAACTGTCTTACTTTATGTTCTATGCCATCAAATTTGAGATTCTTGAATGCGGAATCAGTCAATTTGTCTTCAATTACCCAGATTCTCAGTTGATTAATTTGCTTGTAGTGTCAAACCAAAACTAAAACAACTCAGTCTGTGATCAAATATGACCGAAAGAAGTGCTAAATCCTAAAACTTGAGCATCTGTCAAACAACTTTCTGGTTAAAGCAAAAAAAATCCATATTTGTGTGGTTATAATAAATGTGACAATTGATAAAACTTTTATACTTTTTAATTAATGGCTGAAGATATTATCTGAGACAACAGCTAATTTGTCTTTACCTTTTCTGTTATCATGGTAATCATAACAAGGTATCAGAATTAATTTGACTACAGATTGATACTTAAAACTACTATACGTGGCACCTCTACAGAGGAAAAGAAAACCCAGCAGGGGCAGAGAGAGGCAGAAATGTGACTGACATTAGCTCCAGCTCAGCTAATCAGTGGCACGGCCTTTTAATCTGCCCCCCTCTGTAGCAGCGTTAGCCGCAGCCCGGCGGAGAAAGTTAAATATTCACGATACAAGGCAAGCTACTCAGTGTTCAAACAAAGTGCTCTGCCAAGTTCAGCCATGTATGTAGAGGTGCAGTGATGGGAGAGAGCGAGTCAGAGAGAGAGAGAGAGGGAGAGAGAGAGGGAGAGAGAGGGTATTTTATTATTCACACAAGGCATAATAAACCAGGCACGCTCGGTTAGCAACACTTAAACTCCCTATGCTGTAGCGGTTAGCTGCTAATGCGACAGCAGTGATTTGGACATGTCCTATTAATAGTGCAGGGAGGTTTCCATGCATGCTAATGGTGGCGTGTATTAGCTATTAATAGTATCACATAGGGGGTTCTGGGATAGGAGGACAAACTCTAGTGTGGAGTGTGGATTTCTTTCTCCATGTGTGTGAGTGTGAAGATACATCCTGTATCTTTCTCCAGTGGTTAGCACTGATGCAAAGTCAGTGTTTTTGAGTCAGTCTAGCGGGAGGGGCGGCAGAGCAGAGGGAGTGAGTCTCTGGATGGAGTGTGTGAGGTTTTTTGGCTGAGGTATGATTTTTGTGCTTGTGCAGGTGTCCCTGTGTGTGTGTGTTTGAGTCTCCAGAGGTTGTAAACAGAGTGTGAGACAGCAGGGAAAGAGGTGAGGGAAAACAGGAAGGAGTGCGTAAGACAGAGCACGGGTGGAAACGAGTGTGATGCAGCTGGAAGTTTGGAAGTGATGAGCGCTCCTCCTCAGCATGGATTTTTAATGACCTGAGACCCCAACCAGGCCCTCATTCCTCCTCACCCTCCTCTCTCCACCCCACATCCTTCTGGTTCTCCACCCCCTACATTGCAGCGTGGAGAAAAAGCTTCCCCTCTTTGCTCTGAGACGATGTATGTGGCAAGGGCTTAGAAGCATCAAAGAAAATAATGAGAAGGCAGCTAAAAAGCTCGACCAGAGGTCAAAGAAAAGATGGAGTGGTGTATGAAACACTAATTCAACTGGATTTCTAGATGTTTAAGACTGTACATGCACGTTTCCTTTGTGAACCATTGGTTCTTTCCAGATTAAAGATTACCATACATTTAACACAGAGATTATTATCCTTTTGGTATTAGAACAGAAAGTTGCGCTTTTGTTGCAAAATGAAAATGCTCGAAGGTGCATTCACACCTGTAGCTCATTTGCTTTGCTTTGATTTAACACTGGATGCTTACATTAGCCTGTTAATATAACCACAATGAGTTGTGAGGAGGTCAAAGGTGGATATGTCTTGTAAAGTGAAGTCCTGTCATTTTCTTATATGTTGCCTTTCTCATGAAGTTTAATTGGACTGAGATGGTAAGTAGTGTTAGCTTATCACTACTCCTATGCAAAATATCAGTTGTAATTGAAACCACCTAGTGGCTGTGTCTACTACTACCAGTGTGATGAGTCAAGCAGCTTTGAATTCTGGTCACTAGGTTGATGTTGTGTTCTCACAGTAAATAAACCATTCCAGAGTTCTCTTGGAAGCAAGCTGAGAAAAACTCTCCAAGAGGATCTTGGCACTTTTATTTTGTTCTGTTTTTTGTTCCGAGTGCAACTTCTGTGGTCACGTATGTACGAAGAAGCACAAGGGAGTGAGACTCCTAAAGTTTTGGAATAACTCTTCTAAACGATCCAGGGGTGAAAGCACCTTTAATTATTTTAGGTTATTACACATCTGCATTTGACACTTAAATCCAGTCCTGCACAATTCACCTCAGCTGGTTCACACTGTGGCAAAAAAAGTAAGTTTCTGACTCAGGCTGGTCTTAAGAGTCAGGATATAATGACAGTTAGGGGGCACAGATGTGAGTGCTGCCTGAAGAACCACTGAACCCCAAACATCTCTAATAGGAAGAATGGAGTGACATCTTCTCCTGAAAACTAGGAAACAAGCTAAAAGCAGGAGAAAGAATCACTAAGTTCATGTTTACTACAACATCACCGAGACCATCAGTGGTGAGGTAATAGCATTGTGTTGAACGCTGAACAAGTTGTGACATTGTGACTCTCAATGTACATATAGTACAGTCAACATACAAAGATATTCTCCCAGAAGTCTCATATATATATATATATATATATATATATATATATATATATATATATATATATATATATATATATATATATATATATGTATATATATATGTATATTTATATACACACACACACACACACACACATATATATATATATATATATATATATATATATATATATATATATATATATATATATATATATATATGTTTAAGGGAAGAAACGTGATGTCAGGGTGTTTAAACAGGTGAGCCCTGCCCTCTTCACACACATGTAGTGTTTTCTGCTGAACAGTGAAGTCAATATGAACTTTTCAAGGACATCAAAACAATCACACTTTCTAGAAAAAGAGAAAAATACACTCAAGCTCATCACAGGGTTTATTGAAATTCATGCATGCGTGAATGGTGTAAACAAGGTTACTCACTGCAGTCAAAGCCCAGAGAGAGGAGAAAACGCTGCAATGCTTTATTCGAAAGAAGAAAAATACTTTTCCAGCTGTAGGAAAAAAAAATCATTGTAATAAGTCAACAGTGCAGTCTGACATTTGACTGCACTGAAATATCTGCTCCATGTTGTACTTCACATCAGCCTCATGTTTTGCCAGTCGTTGCGTTAAAAGAACAATACATCTTATAACCACATCTGGACAAGCACTAGTTTTCTTAACTAGTACATCTTGAAATTGGGTTCTAAAAATTTCTTATTTTGTTCCACACAAGGACAAGAGAAATGTCTCCAACCAGTGTGACTTAAACAAAGGTTGTTTGTAATGTTGTTTTATCAATATCTTCACAGAAATCCATGTGTCAGTGGAAGACAGAGGGGGCTGAGTGTGTGTGTGTGTGTGTGTGTGTGTGTGTGTGTGTGTGTGTGTGTGTGTGTGTGTGTGTGTGTGTATTGTGTGTGACTGTGTGTAAGTGCATGCACTGGGCAGGTGTGCTCACAGAGGTGACTGTTTTCTCTCTCCATATTTTGACACATACCCATATCACTCCCACATTAAAAACAGACACATACAAGTGCGACACACACAAACACACACTCCGACACTCTGTCTTTATTTATTTTTTATCTTTATATTTGGATACTAAAATCTGCAGCTCTGACTGAGCAAACACAGAATACTTAATAATCCAATACTGTGTGCATGTGTGTGTATACATCATGCTGCTGAAAAGGTATTGTTTTCCTCCCGTGCTTCTGATCGGGCAATTTAGCAGCGGGCTCATGGAGGGGGAGCTAATGTGGATCTAATAAGTTGTTGCGTCGGTAGGTGTGAGAGGTGTATCTGTGCTGTAATGTTGGGATGTGGTCTGTTTCGCTTTGAGGGAAAGTGTTTACAGTTGTTGTGGATGGAGGACCCTCCCAAGACCACGTCCTTCCACCTTTCCTGTTCTCCAACCTTATACTCATAAACAGCTCCACCAGTGGAGCTATGAATCCTAGCTGGACACGCCCGCCTCAGCAGTAATTGATTTTATCAGTACAGCCTGTTGTATTGGTGCAGGTGGTGGCAATGCTGGAAGAGGTCTTGCCTGTTGTCAGCGTACACATACATGATACTGACACATGAGAGACTTAAAACAGGGTTGACTTATAATGATGCCAGTGAACGAGTGCCTGTTGGTCACAGAGGACACCAACAACTACCTTTGGCCTGAGATGTTAAAACAAGAGTCATATTTTGGATATACACATAAGGATTTCCCAAGCTTCTGGAATTTTATTCACCAAAACGCAAGAGGAGTAATGTATGTTTGAGCAGCACATTTTGAAAGTCAGACAGCATCCGTTAAATATTTTCTACACCCAATTTAACATTTCCCCACATAGTGCATTTTCCTCAGGCGTACCACTCAGGAATGAGAAGTTAGGAGTTGTACAAATTAAAGGTAAAGTCAAATCATTATCATTCCACCCTTAAGCTACCAGTCATTTTCTAAGAAGACAATAAACAGTATGAACTTGGGGGTACATGAGCCTTAAAAGCAAGGTAAACACATCTCAGAAGCTAGGATCAGGCAACAGCTATTGTTAGCATTCAGTAACTAACTAGCTAACCAGGATAGCCGATAAATGCAAAATCGGCTACAAATCTACAATTTCATTTAGCAGATGCTTTTGTCCAAAGCGACATACAACACAAGCAAGAATTTTGGCTGGAGGGAAAAAACCTTAGTAAGTGTAAGAATGTGTTTCAAGTTTCCTTGGCTGCAGGTGCTGCCATCTAGTGCCAGAAGAAGTACCTTTTTTACATTCCATCTGAAATGATGTAACCACAACTAATAATTCTACATCAGCAGTATTTTTCAACAGCTAAATACCATTTAAAGCCGATATTGCAGTGTGGTAGTGTTATACAGTATGATGAGAGGGCAAGCACTCCTTGCTTATTATCTATAGCCTAATGTCAGAGATGAGCAGACATCCTCTAATCTGTGAATCCATAACTAGTCGACTTCTATCCATTTATTTTCATGTCAGCTCTGGGTTACTTGACTTCACTGTAAAAAAGTAGCACTGTGGAAGTAGACATTATCTATGCTGAGGTGAATAGCCTTGGTGTCTGTCACAAATAACTTAGCTCTAAGAGCTGGCTCGTGTAAGCCAAAACAGGGGGATGGTTCTTTCTGAGCCAAAAAAAAAAAGTAGATCACAAAGAAAAGAGACTGAAACTCTGTGCTTACATGGTAAAATAAGCAGCAGATAGTTTGAGCAAGAGAATGAAGATTTTGTAGATTTGAAGTAATCCAAAGTTCTTTGTTGATGTGATGAGTTTGGATCACATCTGGTACTGGACCTTGATTGACCCTCTCTGTTGTAGCAGGACAAGAGTAGAATATTGCATTTTCAGTTTTATCTTTTGTGAAATTGAGCAGAATTATAATGAAAACATATGATCAACAGAATTTCATTTTTGATTATTATGCCCACCTTGGATAATCTTAGTTCAGAAAAAAATTCTTTCCGGCTGAAACATAATGTTAGCTTCCATTAAGTACTTCATCGTAATAATTCCAATATTAAGTGTGACATCCCATAAAAGTGCCATCTGTGTGGTTTCCCTGTGACTCTAAATAATTAACAAAACACACTTCCAAAGTTCAGACTGAGTAGTTCTGTAGTAAAATAACAGTCACAAACATTTTTTTTGTAAATGTTAACCAACAGCATTTTGTAGCTCAGAAGAGTGAAGCCTGCATTTATTTTTAATCATTCATTCGATATGTGCATGCATATGAATCCACTGTAGGTGTGCACATTTGACACATGGCTGATGTGTGTTTGATCATGGTTCTCCCACTTCTACTGTACCTCTTAAAACCTGCTGGAGGTCTGTGTTTGTGTGTGTGTGTGTGGGGTGGGGGCGGGAGTGGGAGTGACGCTGAGGGCATGTGTGGCCAGGCTCTGCTCGTGGGCTGATCATGTCTCAGCATTGATATTTAAATATGCCCTGAAAATACAAACCCTTATGTCAGGGATCAAGGACTCGCCTGGTTTCAACACAATCACTTCAGTGTGTATGCGTCTCTCATAAATAAAGGAGCAGCGCTCTACTTCATAGCAGTGTGTGTTAATTATTAAGATAGAAGCAGGGAGGTTATCTTACTGCTCACTGCCAGCAAGCAGAGAAGACGAAGAAATTTGAATTTTTGCCAGCACAGTGCTTAGAGAGCAACACTGTGAGGTGGCACAACTGAAGGACAACAGAAATTTAAGTACTGAACTTCAAATATTAGAAGGTAAAATCGCTATCGCTGCCAAAACAAGCAAGATATGACACCTTAATGGCTTTCATTCTGTTAGATGTTAAATGAGACTTTAAATTTTATTATGAAATTATCTTTAACAAATATATGAAGATAAATCATGATATGATTATAATATTTGGCTTCAATTACAACTCTGTGGGATGAATCTGACATGGAGTGATGCTTTTTCTGCTACAACATGTGGGAAATGCACCAGCATAACCATGAGCCACAGGTGACTGGATAGATTCATCATGATGTGCTGGATTCATGAAGTGAGTTATCATAATGGCGAACACCCACATACATGCTGTAAAGCCGGTCGGCATTAAAAAAACGAACATTACAGAAGGCGCATTTCCTCCCTCGTTAATTTAACTGGAAGACCATTATTTGTTTTCCCAGCATTCATTAGTCAGGTGAGGCTGACATGGTGGGCCACCACTGTTAGTAGGCGAGGACATTTCCTCCGTTTGTAACCAGGCAGACAGGAGGTGTGTCTTTGTGTTTAGAGTGCATTACTTATCACCCGATTTGAAAGACAAGAGCTAGCTGGGAGAAATCGTAAAGGGTAGGAGGCTATAGAGGCGGCAGAGCGGGAAAAGGGCGAGGTGGTTATGTGGTAGTTTCACCCGCATCGATTACCTGTTTTTAATCGGGCATAACAAATATAACTTTCCCTTGAATTGAATTCCCAGGGTAAACTGTTATTAAACTAACCTTGTTATATTTATTGACAGGACATTCATATAAATACTGAAGCCATGTGGAAAAGGGGGAAGGTTCCGATTCATTGATTTCTGTGGAGAAAAAAAAAAGAAAAAGAAAAATACCACAGAAGTCATCCAACAAAGCACACCTCTATGCTTCTCTCCCTGCTTTCCTCTTCTCTCCATCCCCCCGCTCTCCTTAGCATATTAGGTGGAGAATAATGTGAAAAAATGCTTAGCACACGGGAACGGGGCCGGTGAGCGCAGACGTGGGAGTGGGTCCCCCGAGGGTGCGGTGTAGCCCCTATCCCATAAATCCCGGCTCTGGTGCAAACAATCAATTTTCAATTTTAATTATTTACCATGGCCTGCCGGACAGAAGCATTTATTTTCCCGCTCTGTCTGGATTAAAAATTAAAAATTAGGAGATTAATATTTGGAATAGCGGGCAAAAAAAAGACCGACTCAAAAAATTCTTTATTGTCTTTCTCCCCTTTCCCATACGTGATGGCCAAAGGTTAGTGATAGCCCAACGAGTCAATCAATAACTTCATAAATTTTCCCGGACCTCCATCGGCTGGCCCCTGCCACCTCTTGCACCCATTGCTGTTTTAGCTGGGCTCCATCTGTCGGGTGCAGCTAACATTAAGCCGGTGTGAGGGGAAGAAAACAGCAAAATGTGAGAGCTCAGCACTTTCTGTCTGCAGGTTTTGGCCTCTACTCTCACCGGCTTTCCCGATATTTCATCTGTAAATTTAATTACAGAACCTGGAGCAATACAGCTGAGGTATCCCCCGTCGAGCTCTCATTCACGCAGAACTGCTATTATAAGTGTCAACCAGCAATAAACAGCTATGTGAAAACACTCTGTAGGCAAATGCAAGCGGTCTGCTATATGCACTGCAGCCAATTCAGATCAAACTGTTGGAAGTTTGCACCCAAAGATGCCACATGACCACACAGAAATAACTTTTCTGACATGTGAGCGAACATCTTGCGGCCTGTCATAAACCTGCAGCACCACCTTTAAAAGGGACCAGAAAGCTTGGTCACCACTGTCAATTAAAAAAACAACAACAATTAAGGCTCTCTTTTTTACGTCGTGCAGAAATGAAAAACAACACGGCGACACTTTATTGTCACACTTTTCACTGTGATGGATCCAGCTGTCTGAAGAAGGGGCTCTAATGTGTCCATAAATTCAAGCAGCTTAACAAACTGGCTCCTCTGGAGTGAAGGCTTTAATGCGGATCAATGGCGAGCTGCTGATGATCTCATACACATGCCTGGAGTTTGTGTGAAGCCCATTGTGTTTTATAACATTAACCTGGTGGGACTTTGTTAGCAGTCATCCTTGGGAGAGAACTTCTATTTCCTGGTCTAATCTAACATTTTCTTTGTGTTTTGAATGGGATAAAATGTAAGGTCAAAGTATCTAGGAAAAGTGCCTTTGAATATGGGACTTCAAATATCAAAACATGGGAGCAAAGGTTGAAAAATGCTCAGAAAGTCACGTTGTCACTTTTTCAAATGGATTATTCTTTATGCAGCTCCCACTCTTAACCACTGTGAGTTTTCTACATTCAAAAATATTCACAAGTGTTTAGTGGGAGCGCAGTTTCCCTTACAAAACGGTGTTTTTCAAGAAAGTGAAAGATATGTTTTTATAAAATGGTGTGATATTCATCTCGTAATGGATAATAAGACTAAAGGCCCAAGGACTTTTTAAAGGCAAGTAATGGACACAGGCTTAGTCACCTCTAAGGTCCAGAAAAATTTTTGGGAGCACAAATGAAACTTTTTAAAATCAGTTTATCACTTAAAACTGGATTTGTTCACAGTCAGTTTGTTGAGGTACAAAAAGGAGTATTACAACTTGTTTCATAGCTCTGATCCTTTGTATTTAAGTGGGAGCTGGTATTGTTATTTACATTTTCAGTGATTTAACTTCAAATTCAAGAAAAAAATCAGTTCTCCAGATATGTGCTTTCTGAACAACACAAGTGAGTCAGAAAGGCGGCAAAAATGAGCTGGAATATTACAATTCATAGAGGAGGAGAGGAACAGCTAGCCTCTGGCTGTGTGAAGAGCTGCAGACAGGTAGACACGGAGAGAAACAAAGATACAAATAACTGTCAAGGCGCAGAGAGAGAGAGACAAAGCGAGCGATGGAGGCGGCAGGGGAAAAGGGAGATCTGAGACCAAGAGACAGAGGGAGACAGAGAGTGCTTTAGTTCAGAGCAGGATGTTGTTATTTATCTGCCGGCTGCTAAACAAATAAGGAGACTCCCCGTTCTGTGATTGTCTCAATGGGGTGCTGTCAGATTTAGGCACATATCTCCCTTCAGCGTGCAACACACTCTCAACACTCCAGCTGTGCTCTCTCTGCTCTCTCAACATGTTCCCCAAACATCCCACTAATGTTTTTTTTCTTTTGTGTGTCTGTTTTAACATTCCTCAATGTCCTTCACAATGTTCCTCAAGTATTCCTTTACTGTTTTCTTGCACGTTTTCTCAGCCAACACCAAACCAGTAGCTACAAAGTCCCCTCAGTGTCAATCACCATTTTAATCTGCATTTTTGAATTGAAGTTTTCATAGTTATGTATGCATGGAATAAAAGAGTCATTTGCATAAAGAGAATGAAGTCTTTAACACTGACTAAAGGGCAGATTTCTTTACAGACCTAATCTGTATTAAACAGGAACTTCATCCACAGTGTTAAGCACTCGAGCCCTATAAACAGGACCTCATGGCTCAGAGCCAAAAGGTTTCAACCAGCAAAAAAAAGCAAAAAAAAAAAAAACTGGGAAATTCATGCTCTATAGCTCCAGCACCATCTACCTCCAAGTCGATACCTCCTGCTGTAGCTCCCACAGCAGCCCATCGTGGCCTGATCCAATGCATTAAAGTGGACTCCCAACTGCACCGTGACCTCTGACCTTTTTCCAGGACTGAGGCCCCTGACACCTGTGTGGTCAGAGGAAGCAGAGGTGAAAGCGGAGGTGGAGCAGGCCTGACCTCTCTCTGAAGCGTTCGGCTGCAGCTGAGGTCAAGGATTTGACCTGAGGGCCATCAGGGTTATTGAGAGCTGTTGACCCTTGCGACAGGCCACTTGACCCCGGTTACCCTTGGGCTCAGGGAGCTCTCCTTGGTCCAGCACCCTGTGGCTGCATCCCACCCTTCTACCAACACAAGCCTGGAGTAAGAACCGGTCAGGGCTGAACAAACGAGGTCAGGGCAGCAGTGCAGGGAGATTTATGTCCCTCTGAAGCTCTGATAGCCTTCTGGCTGAGAGAGTGAGCGCAGAGCAGCGGTCTGTATGCTGCCAATGAAGGATGAAGTCGTATAGCTTTGCTGTGTAGCTTTTGCGGTTTGCCGCGGGATTGACATTGTTACGAAGACGGGGTTAAAGAGGTGAAATGTGGAGGAAAAGGACCTTGTCATCTGCTGTATATGCTGAAAATTGAATGATCTCTTTTTACAATAAAGCTTAGGTTGTGGCAATAGAGATATATGCTGTACTTGCTTTGACGTGACACTTTTTATTTCAAACAGAGGACCATATGTGAAAGAGATCGGTTCAGAGCGGTCAAAATGTAAAAGATTATGATGTTAAATTTTGAGAGCATCTATTAGGATGACAAGACAGGAGTAGAAATAGGGCTGCACAGTATGTCACAGTTTCATCATCATCACCCCAACATAAGCTTGCACTAAAAAAACTTTGTGAAACATTTCAGTTCAGAGGACTTTATTTATCCCTGAAGGGCATTCAAGTTTACAGTTTACTCTGCCTTACTGAAACAATCTAAACAATTAGGAACAAAAATAAACGAATACAAAGCATTCACAGCAGCACATAGACAGCCACATTTACATGTCAGAGACTCCAATCAGTTTCAGTTTTCCTCTCAGCATTTAGCAGCTTGATAGCTGAAGGGATAAATTAGTTTGTGTATCTGTTTGTTTTCCTTGTTTATCTTATCTCACTGAATTATCCTTTTTTGTTTGTTTGTTTTTTTACATTAGTCTAAGGCCCGGCCAAATAATAATAAAATCTCCAATTCTCTCACACCATACTTGATTCATGTCTATTAATCAATTTCAACCTTACAAATGACAAAGAAATGACCCAAAACAAGTTTTCAGCCCCTGGTCATCAAAGAAGGGAGCTGTTTGGAGGCAGATACTTTGCATGGCCCAATCCATGATTCTAAAAGGCACTGCCAAACTCATGCAAGACTGCAAGGTTTAACTGGACCATATGTCTGTTAAAGTGACATAAAGCAGCACCACCCCAACTATCTAGTGATCCTTGCACAAGAAAAGTTGGCCAGATGAAGTGAGGCAACTTCAGCAGCTGGGTAGCATGTATTCAGAGTTTTACATATAGGCATCATATCTTCAGTGATATAAGGCATGACTGCATCATTCATGTCTGCAAGACCAAACTCTGACTGGGTCATTTTTTGGAACAAGCTATCTATTAATGCTGGCTGCCATGTTTTTGTTGTTGTAATATCGCTAAAGAAAGTTAGAGAGAATGGAAGAGATGAGAGCTAGGACATAAAACAGGAAAATAAATATCTTATTTTTAAGGGTCCTGCTAAACTACAAACACATATGACATGATAAAATCAATTTATCACTCAGATCTCTTGGACCTGTTGGAGCACCCTCCAACTCAAAACTCCAAACAGTGCATGACTTTACAAATGTTTTGAATTGCTGATGAAGGCTTTAAAAATGTAAAACACCATTTTTGAGAACAACAATATCACATACCAAGAACACAACAATATTTTGTAAAAGTTTCATGCTTGAACGACGCCATCCAGCTCTTTTTAGGTCACTGTGAAAGAAGAATAGCAGCTAAAGATAATGACCTCACACCGCCAACTCTCCACAAGCAATAAAGTACCAATAAGTCACCCTGCAACACTAAAACTTACTAATTCTCCCTCATTCTTCCTTGAGCCCCATAACATATAAATAAATAAGTGCAGAACACACATATCAATCCATCTCCCTTTCCCTGAGCACTGCCCTCTTTTAAAGCGGTGCTGTGGGCTTTTACCCAAATGGCGTCAGGGCCACTGGTATCATTTATAACGGGACGGCAGCGCTAATGCAGCGCGTGGTTCAGCCAGGATGTTTTATTCATGCTGTTTTATTATTAGGGCCCCACTTAAAAAGGTGAGGCGCTCTCCTCTCCTCTGGCCGCCTCTTGCCGGGGCTGACTGAGGCGCGAGCTTTATCTATCACCCTGACAAGAGCGTCTTCCCTGGGAAGTCTTTCAGAAAACTTCAAACACCCTCACTATTGATTTCTCCCCCTCTCCACCTGGGCACCGGCATACATCTTCCCCCCCTACGTGCAGAGAGACAGAGAGGGTGGAGGGAGGGTGGTAGTGGAAGTAGAAAGAAGTAGGGAAGAAAAAAAAAGGATGGAAAGTAAAAAAAGACTCGGGGAGATAAAAGTAAAAGAGAAGGAGCTTGGCCACTGCATAACAATACGGGTGACCTCACTTTGCTACGGTGCTCCAGTTCTTGTTAACTTCAGATAACCGTGGCTGACAAGCAGACAAGGACAGTGATTAGAGCATCCTCATGCTGCTAATTATACATTCAAACACTGCTTTGTACCATGTGACGGGTTCAAACAGAAAAATCATATGCACATTTTACATCCTGTGCCAAGTGATTGTTGGCAAAGCCTTTGTAGAAAATCAAAGATTATTGGCCATGAAAGTAACACCTTGAAAGAAGACAACAGTCTTTGAATTCTGGAAACAATAAAGACAGTGTCATTGCCTGCTGCAACATGAAACGTAAGACAGTTTCAATTAAATCTTGAATTGATAACAGCATATCGCCTCCTGATAACCTTTATGCTTTATCTAGAATATTGTTCTCATGATGTGTCTCCAAAATACGAGCTGGGGGAGAATGTACACTAGAGCTCAAATTTTAAAATTGTTAAGAATACAACTGAATCATCTGCAAAACGCTCGGGTCACTGGAGTTTCTTTCTTTGCACTTCCAAGAGGTGAAATAAAAAACTTAAAGATTAAGAGCTCTTTTGGTTCACTGTGGTTCATGTTTCTCCAAGATAACAAAAAGATGCAACAGCAACTGTGAATTGAGGTCGCTTGATGATGGGATTTATTACCTTAAAAATTTTGCTGGCAGAAGAGAGGGCTCGCTGATTCGGAAGGAGATATGATTTAATGAGTTGTCACTAATTTGTCCTCAGATGGGTAATGACAAACGGTGAGGCAATGAACTATCTAAAAGTGCAGCCGTATTTAAAGATTCTTTTAGAGCCCTCCACTCGCTGAAAGGGGCACACATAAATTAAATAGACTTGAACTGATAAGGAAGCAATTAACACATTAAGGAAGAAAACAGTGAGGGAGGGTACGAAGGCATGGGATCAATTCAATTCCCGGCGTGGTGCTGGGCATCCTTTGTGATGGACACATTTGTGAGAAGTTTTAGCTCTATAAACATCTTTAATTAAAGTGTTTCTTTGTTTAATAGTCCGTAACGACGCCGTTAAATCCATTAATTTACAAGGGTGTAGTAAAGGGCTTACCGTGTGTGTTTTGAGGACCTTTTTCAGTGGTGTGAATCTTCTGTGTGGTTGTAAAGACCCCCTGGCACTGTAACACACTCTGAAATCAATAACACAAGGCCCCATAGGAGAGGCAGGGAGGAAGCCATTGATTGACATGTTACTCTCATGTCAAACAGTAGAACATGGCATGGCAGCAACCACCTGCAGTCTGCTCCACCTGCCGCTCTCGGCTCTCCTTTACCAGACTCTTCCTTATAAACGTTTCCTTCCTAGGAGGACATAAACATTTGCTGTGTGGTTTCGGTAAAAACTGAATTTTTCCAAAGGTAGAAGTTGAAAATGATTCATGTTTTTTCAGAACTGTCATGGTTAATTGTTTAGTTTCCACTCACATTTTAATCAGAGATGGCAGAAGTCTCAGAGCAAACAAACTGTCACTGACTTGCAGCAAACATCTTTATCGCTTCAAAGTATTTCTGGATCCCCAACGGGCCCATCTCAGCAGTGTTGTTCAGCTGGAGGTGAGACACAAAAATTACTTACTCTGTGTTTTTTGTTGTTACCTCTGAAATCCACCTCGCTCCACCATCCACCCTGTGACGCTGGATTGCCTCGGGCAATCTCATGATCTCAGTGGCTTCATTTTTTTTTTCTTTATTTTTACCTCAGCAGACTCTCTTTAATTCCACTGATTCTTGTTTGCACTTTGGGTTGAAGAGAGAGAGAGGAAGTGCACCTGAGTGTTTACCCATGCTGCGATGTTTACAGTGCCTGGTGTTGGGCGCCCTGAAAGTAGCATAAATTAGCGCCCTGTACAATGGCACCCTGAAGCAACCTCCTGGTGCGCGACATCAATATGGAGCGAGAAGCAAGCTGCGAGCGAGTACGATCAGAGGCCAAATGGTTGGGAGGAGATGTCACTGTTCAGCAGATGCTAGACAATGGACTTCCATCACCAGCCCTCACACATATTCAGTGAAGCAGACCTCCGGAAAGAGACTCATAAGCATCTGTACATCTACACATATGCATGTTCGAACACATAAATGACATCTGATCATGTAAACAAGCACATATTGACACTGACACACCAATTATGTTTAACCCTGATGTCTGCCTGTTTGAGCTGTCATTTGCATGCATATGCGTGAATGTGCAAAAACAGTTACAAACCTAGTCCCAGAATACCTCCTTATTCATCTAAAAGTCACTTTTCTTCTCTAATCCCCACAAAAGACAAAACTCCTCTTTCCAACACCACAAAAATGATGGTAAAGAGTAAATTAATGTATCACGTGAAGGCAATGATATGAAAATGCACCAGAGTTATCCACTGAAAGGTAAAAACAAAGAGGACCAAATTAATATTTCATCATCAGTAAAATATTCATATGATATTGTCAGGCTAAGACCTCTTATCAGCCTCTTTGTGTTGCATTTGTGTGGAAGGTGAGGAAGAGGAGGGGGAAGCATCCGGGCAACTAATATGTCCCACAAATGTGATGAACACCAGGACTGAGGACAAAGAGGGCTCCTGAGCATTCATTAGAGATCTCCTGCTCATACATAAGAGACAGAAGAAGTGTAGGGGATTGGAGGGGAGTATATATCTCATGTGTCTGTTAGGACACAAAAATCACTCACTCATACAGTTTAGTTTTCATTAGCTGCGTTTACATTACATTTTTTCGCAAAATAAAAGCCATATTTCCGAATTGTGACTTGACAGTGTTTCCATAACAGCTAGAATTGCGCACAACTTGAGTAAAAATCTCGTTCCGTGAGATTCAATTTGCAGGATGCGGAAAAAGGAAGGAGGACTGTAACTGGTGGTAACCATAGATGTCCCAAACATTTTAAGAACCGAGGGTGTTAAAATATTGTAATGTCCGCCAGGACGCTGCAATGACAACAATGTCGATTTGTGAAAAGTTGTGTTTTTATTCACTGGTTACTTTCAACCATGACCACGCCACTTCAAAACAGGCTGAAATGAAAGAATGAAGAAGAAGAAGAAGAAGAAGAAGAAGAAGAAGAAGAAGAAGAAGAAGAAGAAGAAGAAATGAAAATCATCATCTCCAGCCTACTGTCTTCACACACACACACGCGCTTCTGCCCCTCCCTCCGGCTGTGCTCTAAGATGTCAAAAACAAACATCTACACTAAACAGATAACTATCAGCAGAGCTGTTACAATATGAACTGTATGTGTGGCATTGAATACATACCAGAGACTTCTGGGAGAGGATCGTGGTCGAGGAGGTGAGGGAGGTGTGTCTGTCCAGTGAGGTGTTTTTGCGAAAAAGTGTTTCAATTGCACTTTTGCAATAAACTTAAGTATCAAAACTTCTGAAAAGCCACCTCATGAGAGCGTAAAAACGTTTTTATTGAAATTTGAGTGATTTTTTTCTAAATTTAGGTGCTTCCATTACCTTTTTTGGGATATTTAGGTTTCGTGCAATTCTTAGTGTAATGAAAAGCAGCTAATGTCTTTTGTAGACCTACTTTCCTCTTTTCTCCTTAAACTTATTTGAAACATAAACAAAAGACAAAACAGTGTGGTTTGTGTGTCGTTCCTGTAGGAAAAATGATACAACAACATGTTACATATTCTCTCCCTATGGAGAAAGTGAAACAATGCATCCCTGCAGGGGCTGCCACAGGATTTGACAGTTTGCTATACTGCTCGACACTGCTGCCATGATTTCTGGTGGTAATGCAATGTAAGGTTTGAGAAACATGCAGCGATCCGGACAAACTGAACAGAGCACAGGCAGAACGCTCAATCTTAAAACACTCAAAATATTCAAAAGTTGTTTTCTCTATAAGAAAAAAAAAAAAAAAGTTTAAAATGTGAAAATCTACATTAGAGCCAATTTGCTATCTTATATGGAAAAAGGGAAAACAGGCATTATCATCTTTGAATTTCTAGCTTCACTGCATCATGTTTACAGTAAATTATAGATATGCACATTGTAAACTGTGAAACACAATAACATTTAGAGCTTTCATGCCCAACAGTGTGCTCTGTACAGTGAGAGAGCACAGTGCTATGAGGTAAACGCTCTGTCTTCTTGAAAATCAATTCCCCCTCTCTTCCTTTAAGTGGTCAATATTTTTTTGTTTCTTGCTGCGAGCTCCAGCGTGGCCCCTTTAATTCAATGGGCCAATTACAGATACCGTCATGTCTAATTCTGACTGCAGGGATGCTTGTTTGTGTTGTTACCTCATCCCTGGTGAGAGAGTCGGGAGAGGCAGGGCGAGGGAATGAACAGCACGCTCTGTCCAGTTTAACCCTGGCACCCGCCTGTCCTCACAGCCCCCACCTGTCCCCCTCCCTCTTCATTTCTTTCTCACTCCTCTTTCCTTTCTCCGTTCTTCCCGGAGTCAAGGACGAAAGCAATTGATGTGAAACTTTCAAAAATGAATTTGGCCACGTGTGTCACTTACAGAGCGGGAAGGAGGGGCGGCTGGGGCCAGGCCACCACCACTCCGCCGGGATCATTTGTTACTCAGCCCTGATTGGCCCTGACAAAACAATACCCTAAAAACTCACCAAAGTAAATTATGGTCCCGGTAAATGGCCAGCGAGGGCGGGGTGGCGAGGAAGGAAGGAAACGGCCGTCAGTCGGGACACAGGCCTCGAGCTGCCTTGGCTCGCTGCCAGACGCAAAACAAAGTAATGCGCTTTTGATATTAATAACGGAGATGATATTGATCCGTACTGGGGCCAGAGCCACTCTGCCTCCCCTCCAGGGTGGGCCCCCATCAAGGGAGGGAGGTAACGAGGAGGGGTGCTCCTTGAAGAGCCAATACCCCGCTTCCAGCTCTGTGCCTCTCATCCGCCGCCTCCTCCACAACCTCCTCCTTGCTGAAAGCCACTTTTCCTGAGGGTCCATTTCATTTGAGTGTCTTTAATTATGTGAAATGGATTCCATGGGAAAAAGAGAAATGGTGGTGGTGGTGGGCACTGACAGAAGCAGAGCTATAAGCGAGAGAGTGGCCGGTGGCTGTGCGTTCCCATTTTCTCTGTCAGATTCACAATTCTGTCAGCAGCCGTGTCCGTCTCATCCGCTTTCATTTTTTTTTTTTTTTTTGTAAGAATAGATTTTCTTTCTCTGTGCTCACTAAGTACATGCGTGTGTGTCCGGTGCTTTCAGGACAAACGCAGAGAGAGTGTGGAGGAAGCAGAGTGACGAAGAGAAGGAGGACCGAAAATAGAAAAAGAGAAATGTGCGACACTGAGAGGAAACTGGAACAGTTTAAGGTATTCAAAGCAAACATACGACTCAATTCTCCACATTGTGGTGGGATTTTTTTGGAGGCGAATAATAGATGAATCAAGCTTGTCTCTCACTTGGCAACATCAGCTAAAATGCCCTAAAGTAACCCTCTGAAGCGATGACTTTTCAAGTGACGTGTCCTGAACTCGTACTTAGCTGCCTCATGTACAAGTCAGTACATTATTTCATTTAGTGACAAAAAAGGGAGCACAGAAAATTCAGCTGTTCCAAAAGTCAAATTCAGATCATCAGCAGAGAAGTCCAAGAACTTTGCTGAAAATTAAAATGCTATGCTTTAAATGAAATGACCCTTCAGTTTCCCTGCTAACAGGCATTAAACTGGGGACTGGGTGTGTTTGATGGTGTGTGTGATTAATGAAAAGACAGCTGAACAGAGTGAGTGGAAGTGGACTTACAGGCCAGAAACCTCCTGTAGGTTACCGTACAGCTTGGAAACAATGTAAACAAATGCGGCATTGCAATGCATTAAATAATTAGAGGGTCTGCACTAACAGCTTTGACTCCTCTGGCAAATGTTGTTGGAATGCACCGACAAAGCCAAGCACTAACACACTGAAGTCATAAATTTCCACCCAGCACAAACAGTTACACACATACAAACAGAACGACCATGCAGCGCTGCAGGCTGGCTTAATTATTTAATGGAGTTTTTTTTTCTTTTTTTTTTCTTCCTTTTTTGTTGTTTTTGTCGGCTGTCTCTGATGACAGCCATCAGCGTTGTCAATTTATGAAGCAGCACAATTTTCTGTACAGGAGGGAATTCTTCTGACAGAAGGAGGAAATTCACACATCCTCAGTTCAAAAGGAACTGTGCCAGAAAGTCATATTATATCTCCTTCCAGAAACAGGGACCAAGGGAGCTGTACGACTGGAGTTGGTCAGACAGCGTTTATCTGGGTAATTTATATCACCCCTGACAAAGTGGTTTTAATGCAACCTGAGAAATGACGCTGCCTGAGGAGCTGTTTCTCAAAGTAAAATGGCTTGATATGAGAGCGGCAGTTTGCCATTGTGCCATCTCACAAAGGACAAGAAAGTTATGCAATGTTTTGTAGGATTTAAGAAAGAAAGAAGACTGAAAACAGCAGAGCAATATAGAGGGTGACTTAACGTGAAAGAGAAAAGAAGAGGAATGAAAGGGAGATTGAGTAAAACACAGAAGAGATGGCTTTCCAATTGATTCAACAAAAAACAAAGATGTATTCACACAGTTAAATTTTGTCAGATGAGGTGATGTGTGAACGCAGCAGATTAAATTTACCACTAATGAATGGATCAAGGTTGATGAAATTTGATGCTGTTAAATACAATGCTTTATTGCATTTTCTTTCCTTAAGTCTTTTTTTTCTGCTCATTTTTTTGATACTGTCAGTTTGTGCAGTTACATATAGCAACTGTAATCAGACTCTCTTTTGCCTGATTTCTTGGCGTCTTTTAAATATCCCTAGAATTATTTTAACTTGATATCTTGGAGAACTTGTTTCTGTGAGGGACGTGTGAAGGAATCAAAAAAATCCAGCGTAAACTGACTTAAAAGTCTGTACATGAAAACTATTTCAGCTTTATTTGAATATGGCTTCTTTACAGAGGGTTTCTAAGTATTATTTACACTAAACATCAGGAGCAAACCAGAAAAACACCTTCCAACCTGATCTCTTTCTCCCCAAATCACTCTCACTGTACCACTGTGTCTTTGCTTCTTCTGTTGTCACGGGGACAGAGGTGAGCCCTGACAAGCCAGGGCCAGATATTTGCATATAAAGAACCAGCTCTCTTTCTTTATGTCCTTCCCTTCCTTTGGCTTCAACTAATGATACAAGAGCGTGACATTTCTTCCAGGTTAAAAGCCAACTGGACTGCTGCCTGGACTTTGATTAAAGCACAGATACACTGCAAACCCATATGTGAAGTCATTTACGCATATGCCCATATGTTTGTACTGTAAACATTTATTTACACATGCTTTCACGTGTTTCATCATGACTACATACAAATATTTGGACAGTCAGAGACACACAAGGAATTATTACCTGTGAAAAGTAAACTGCTGTTTACAGTTTAGATGAATCAAAACAGGTGTTAAACACACCAAAAGAAGCCGTGACTTTTCCTTCTCTGACGTTAGAAGAAACCTCACACATACCTCTTCATTAAACCATTCGTAGGGCATGCTTTCACAGGTTGCCTACAAAAGCACAAACTGCAAAATCTGGAATACATATTGCACTTAAACTGAGGAGTATTTTCAATTAGACCTGCGCTTATCTTAAAAGTATCACTATTTTTTATGAAAAGGATCTATAAGGAAGAAAAATGTTCAAAGTAGTGCTGCTGAACTGGCCCACCTTGCTATGTATGGAGGATGCTTTGCACATTGAAGAAGAAGCTTGCTTCTCCAAGCATCTTCAGGTAAATTGCCATAACAACAGAATACCTCCCTCTGCATTTTTGTCACTTTTTGTATGACTTAAAGTGTGTTAAAAATGTGTTGAATAGATCAAAATTTTTAATAACTTTCTTGAATAGGTCTGTTGAAAAGAAAATTTAGCTTGCTGCTTTGGCAGATATATTTTACTCATTAAAATCTAATGATTCCTTCGTTTTGGCTTGCCAAATTGTACAGACTTTGTTCTTGGATTTATCTGATATTAGGTGTAAAATATGGATATTTCGAATTGAATTAGACACCTCCATTGGCTCAGATTACAGCTTTTGCATTGTAAAAACTCCTGTTACTCATCTATTTCAAAGAAAAGTTATTCTGCTTTATTTTCAAAGTCCAGAGTGCAAATGCATCATGGTTTTAATACCAAACCTTCAATATTAATGTAGCATTTCAATGTTAAATGACTACTGATATCAGAAATGTTTTTGTCAGTGTGTGTGTGTATGAGTGTGTGTCTAAGGAATCCCTTTTGTTTTTTGATTCCATAGCCTGTAGCTATTTCCTTAGGCTAGATAAAGAACAGAGGCTGTAAACTTTATTTAATTACATTGAAACATGGATCGTGTTAAAGTTAGCAGATTAGAAGAAAAGAAAAATTTTATGTAAACCGTCTCAAACTGCAATGCACTGTTGACTGCCACAGAGGCAGAAAGAAAATCTGAATGTTCTGAAGCTAGTTGAGCTTTCAGTAAAGTGAGGATGTCTTTTTTGGAGGAATGAGAGCATCCTTTGACCCCGAGGTACTGCAGAGATAAATCTGTGACAGAAACACGTTGGACTGTTGGTGAGGTGATCGTCCATTGATCCCAGCAGGCCATGTTGACAAACCAGAACTCGTGCTTTCCAACACAATCTGTCCATCCGTGTCAAGTACCCCCTGCTGAGGTGTACAGCTACAGCTGCCCCCTGCATATACACTCAACTATTCACATGAACACTCCTCTTGTTTTATGGCTCACACGCCACTCTGCGGGACAGACAGGCTAAGACAAGGACCACCAAAAATTCCTGAATGTTTACAAATCAGTCCTCCACACATGCAGTGACACTTGCAGCCATTTTAACTTTTTCCCTGGCCTGTGTGTGTCTAAAAATACACAGTATCTATGTGCCTTCTTTTTTCATTAGACTGAAACACAAACTAATGGTAAAAAAAAAAAAATGAATGTGTGTATTAAAGCACGGCCTCCCTCTCCTGCTGCTATATTAAATATTGAGTCAGAAATGAGCTGGAAGGTGTCCGTAAATGCTAAATAATGGAGAGGCAGCATTCGTCTAGGTCAGAGCTCTCTCCCTCTCTCTCTCTCTTTCTCTCTGTCTCTTCTCTGATACATTATTAAATGAGGATGCACTTCCCCATCGCAGCAGGAGAGTACAAGGGGCAGGGGGGCACCCTGTCTTCTCCACAGGAATGGTGGGGGGGGCGGGGGTGGCAAGGGATAGGTGTAGATTTACAGACGATGTGTGTGTGTGTTGTAGAGAGAGAGAGAGAGAGAGAGAGAGAGACAGTGGGAGAGAGAGGATTAGGTGGGCACGCCAAACAACGGGCAGGGGAGACATAAGCATCCTCCAGCTTGGCCCCCTCCTTCCCACCTACATCCCCCTTACACACACACACACTCTCTCTCTCTCACACACACACAGCCTTCTTGTAGAAGTACCTTGAGCCCATTTGTACTAATGACTCTCTATGCCTAATGCACTTTATGGAGGACGGGGCTGGATATTCATTTGGAGGGGAAGGGGTGGGGGAAGTGTCGGGACGAAGTGCTCCGCCACAAGGCTTCCCGTCTGCCTGTTTTAGCTGGACGATTTTTCTGCAAGGGGCTCGGCTGGCACTCGGTCCAGACGTAATGCGATTCATCACAGGTAAAGTAGGTAGGAGCCCTGATTGTCTGAAGCCTTTCTGAGCTCTCGAGCAGCCCATATGCACACCGAGAGGAGGTGCCCGGTCGATAACTAATCAAAGAATTGCAATTTTGAGTGTGCCGCACAGAGAGGACAGTAAACTTTGGGAGATGTTCAAGTTTCACCTGAGGATACTGAAAACTGGTGATTAAATTGACTAAAATTACTGATTTTTTTTTTTAACAATCTGCAAGAACAAAAAACACCATCTGGAGAAAGAATCACTACATCTGTAAAAGCATTTTCAATGCCCATCTCCTCTGGTACCAGAAAGTGTGAAACAGTTTACTGAGCTCCAAACCCAAAGTACAAGGATTGTGTTTTCTATAAAAAAAAAATAATGCACAGGGAGAGATATGTTTTAAAAAATGAAGCAGAAGAGGGTTTTGACTGAAAAATTATCACTCATGCATGAACCAGATTTTATCACAGGTTACTAAAATAGAGACAAACTGAACATGGCATTTATTGGTTATGCTCTCCTTTGCAGTTTCTGTTTTTACTTTGTTGTTGATTAAAAGTTTTCAGTGTTGGCAGCCATAAGTCAAAATCTTCCCTTTTTCACATGAAATTGCAGCACTTGCAGAAAACAAGTACAAAAGTGTAAAATCAAATAAATGAGGGGGTATGAATGTTTGTTTTGGATGGTGCTGCCATAACCGCCAGCCTTGGAGGACTTCCATGATCACATTTGCCTTCATTCATCGAGTTTTATATGTTCAACTCCGACAGTGGGTGTTCTGTATATGAAGCGTTCCCAGGGTGCGTGGCATGAAGCCAGTCTTGGAAATCACGCTTATGCAAGGTGACAGTGCCAATAAGCGTCTCTCTTCCCTCGGTTTTATGTGTTCCTGTGTGTCTGTCTGCTTTGGGATGGTGGTAACAGCAAATGATGCATCCTTCGAACACAGTGGAAGATGGAGCACAGAGACCGGTGGGGTCCCAGGGTTGAAGTTCCAGAGACCCTCCGCTCTCCCTCGGCTCCTTTACCCGCCACCAGGGAGGACGCAGCTGCGACCGGTGGCAGCGTCTGAGGACAGCGTGGAAACAAACTGGCACAGATGACAAATGCACAGAGGCCTGTTCAAGAACAAACTCACACACACTCCCCAACACACACACACACGCACACACACATTGTCGGTATAATAAATAAATAAGTCATAAAGAGAAGAATCGTTTGATGTTACCTTGTGCTGCCTGGGGCCAACACTACACTGGGGAGCACTGCCACCCGAAGCACATATACTCACAGACGCACTCAAACAGACACACACTCTAAGGAGCAGTAAGTAATGTAAAAGGTGGAGGAAGAGTCCCCAGACCATGTTTGGATCCAGGATGAAGTTTTGATTAAGACTAAGTGTTGTACACATGAGCAGATGTGGTTCACAGCGCAGTTTTCTTAATGTATAACGATAAACAGTGACACAGAAAACAAAAATAACACTTGGGAGCGATGGTTGCATTTGCAGATTGATTAATCTAAAGATTGATTCTTCAGTCTCAAAATTCAGTTGCCAACTCTGAAGAGCTTTTGAGAGAGAACAAATCATTTCATAAGTGATATATATATATATATATATATATATATATATATATATATATATATATATATATATATATATATATATATATGTATATATATAAAATTAAAAAAGTGGTGCCCTTAAATTCCTCGCTGACCATCTTTTCATACTTCTCTCTGTTTCCTCTTATCTATCTCAGCCAAGTTAAGTGGCCAGTTTTATCTGATACAAATCAAGAATAATGGAATCAATATATGGTGGACTAAAGGCAACAAAAATATTAGGCATAAGTCAAGGTTATGGACTGCATACTTCTGTTACACGATCTGTCATCTGCACACACATTTACATGCTAGACTCAAAAAAAGCTGTGCTGCTGATGCACATGTTGACTGCCTCTACCACTGTGCCTTAGAAGCCTGAATGTTTCACGTATGTGGCAGAATAACCAGCACAATATCTCAAATAAGTTAGGACAAAATATAAAACATAAATAAAATTACAGGCATCCAGCAATTCAGAATGAATATTTATTTAAAAAATGAGTTTTTCATCAAGAATACAAAATATCTTTTTATTTGTCCTTATCTTTTCTAATGATTAAATTAATGCAAAGGATTAACATATACATTTTTGTATTTATAAGCAAACTTTTACATATACTGCATCTGGTTGTGATATGATAAAGTGGACTTTTGTCCTGCTTGTTTTGACATGTTGTGGCATCCAAAGTCATTACTTTCAGTTGATATCAAATACTTTCACTTGAATTAGAATTTGTCTCATAAATCTGTCGCTGTAAAGATTTACTATTTGAAAACAGAAGGTTAAGAGAGGGTATATTGGTTCACTCTAGTTTGATTAACTGCAGAGATTCATTTCAGTATTGCTCACCAACTTTTTCTTCCTGCTATTTTTTCCTCCTCCTCCTCTCCTCTGCGGAGCACTAAGGTCTGTTCTGAGTTATTTTGGCAGCTGTCCCTCAGTGGAGATGACTCTTTCCTGGGGCACTGACAGCCACCTGCACATCATTCCAGGACTTTCTGTACGGTGGTGTATGTTTTTGCATCGGCTGCACTCACGTCAGTGCATGTTTGGGCATAATTCAATATCTTATGTCTAAAAGAGACTTAGATGAAGTTGTTATTGATCACATCACACATATCCCTCACTTGTGCATTTCTTTCAGTGGCAATGTTCAACTTAAGACTTCTTAGTTCTTTAGTTCAGTCCCTGCTTGGTTTAAATGCATAGTTTGTTTTGCTGGAAGTGGGTTTTAAAGATTTAGAGAGACTTTAAAAACCAAAGATCAGCATTCAATCAGCTGTGAATGTGCTGGTTTAGTGGCTAGTGTTGCAGGCTGAACACAAACCCAAGGATAATGAATTCAAATCTAAGACCATTAACTATATTTTTTAGCCAATCTATAATGGATTGACTTTGAGTGGTGGAGTTTGGCCTGTGGCAGAGCTACAGCTGCCACATTTGATCGCTAAATGTTAATCAGTGTTGGACCTGATCTCCTCAAAGGGTTAGAAAGTATCATGAAGTACACAGGGGCTGCTTAACTCTTGTTGTTGGAGTCTGTTTTTTGCCTGGTGGCACAGGCCCACACCAGTGTGAAAGTCTTTTAGCTGGCATATGTTGTTGAATGTGGGAGATTTAATCCTCTATGCCTCACAGCTGGAGCCTCGTTGAATAATGTAAGACACACAGGGGCAGTCTGTGGCTCCATTTTACTGTTGCCCTCTTCAGATACTTGCTCTTTGCCCGTGGTGTGTGCCCACGTTGAAGTGTAGTGGTAAAAAATCAAATTAAAAAGGAACATTATAGAACTGCAGGATCCAGCTGTTCTGTATTAAAACAGACAAATATGATTGCACAGAAATGTAACTAAACAGAGGACTGACAACAGGAAATAATGGGACTTTATTTATGGAATTAAACAATCAAGAAAAGTGTCTAGTGAAAAATCTCTGAAAACAATGACCTGGGATTGACCCACAGAGATCCTGGCATGTGGACAGAGAACATATTCAGAATCTGTACAAACACCACAAATACAAATCAGCTTCAGTTGAAGTGAAAAGGTTGTGAAACAGCACTAATACTCCTTAAAAAAGGTAGACAGAGTCTTGTTGTTTGAAATTGTCACAGTCCTCTTTGGTTGTATTGCATGACTGTCAAGCTAGAAGAGGGCAGGCTTTCCTGGTAACATGGCCACTGGCTTTCTTTTGTTACAGAGTGTGCCAAGTTTTGGCTGTGTGTCTTCTATGTTACAAAAATGAATAGTTATCTTCGGCCTTGAGCTCTTAAAGAGAACCAAGCATGGTGGTCAGCAGAGAGAAGCTACAACAGGTAAGGTGCAGCCATGAATGTGAAGTCCTCTCACTTGCAACATTTTCAGTTATACTTCTAAACTCTGTACAGTGCCATACTCAAGAATGATTGGACCTCTGCGGTGCTGGCTGCTACAGCCCCTGGTCACACTACTCCATTGTGAGCCAGACTTAAGTGATTTGCTTGCCCCTTATGCCTCGAGTACACCTGCTGCATCTGCGTTGCAGCTCCGCTCCGCTGCGTCTTGACTGCGTTTCTCAATTCAAACTGGCTGCATGTTTAGTCCGACAAGCCACAGGACTGACAGACAGCTAGCATCGCAAGACTGAGGAATTCCTAATAAATTGACACATTGACTTGAATGGAAACCTATCTGATCCGGTACCATGACGGAGTGGAGCTGCAACCCAGACGCAGCCGGTGTATTTCAGCCATTATACATACATAATCATGTCGTAACATGACACACGTATGGCTCACCTATGTCATCATGAAGTATCTGTTTACAAGAAGTGCGGTCATCAGAGTCAGCACAATGGAGAACACAGAGAACATGGCTACGACTTTAGTTACTTTTTGACTTATGTTCAGTCGTTTTGGTCCAACACAGCCCTTTAACACCCTAGACTCTATTGATTATGCAAGGTGGCGATTTTAAAGTAACCATTCTGCATGCATAAGATGACTAGAAGTGGTCCCAGTGATTATGGGTCATTGTGTACAAGGACACCACGCAAGTGCATGTACTGCGCCAAAGCACACCTCTCCAAAGTGTGCCAAAGCAAAGTAAGTGAACCATGCCTGAGCATGATATGGAGTGGTCACACTGGCCAAATGAACTGTACTTTAAGGTTGAAGCATGCTTGGATGTCACAATGTCACTGTAACACTGGCAAACTGGTGTTTACCTGTGGTTCACTCAGATTATGGTTATTTTCTCCACTGCAACAATGTGGTACCATGATGACTGGAACATCCTCCAGCAGGAGGTGATGCCAAGGTAGATTTGTTGATATACTTTGGTATGCAATAATCTGATCACTGTATTGAATTGAAGCAAACCAAAGTCAACCATCCTAGAACCAAACAAACACCTGTACAGATTACCACACATGATGGACATGTTGCTATGATGACCAAGCAGACATTACAGAGATTGTTGAGACTGTTTTTCTCAGATTGTGAGCAATAGCTTGAGATTCATAACAGTCAAATTTTTAATAAAATGTGCAGTATAATTAAGAAAAAACGGAATACAACATGATTTAGTCCCAACTACATTTCAAAAGGACTTTAATTGGAGATATGGGTTTGAAAACAAAAATAGTGACTTTTCCATTAGAGTTAGCTGCTCTAGATGGGATATCTGTTGCTGTAAGCATTTTTGAAACTCTGTCTTTCAAAATCAATACATTTCCCAAACTAAAACTTTGTTAAAGATTCCAAAATGCTCATTGTGTCACATAAAGAAGAGCTCTGCGTTCAAAATGGACAAAAGTATGATCTTATCTCCTTGCAATCTTGATTTTTTTCTTCTTAACTACCCCTGTAGCTAAATGCCATACAGGTATTAAAAGTTAGCCTTGCCACAAAAATAAAGCAGGTGTACTGCACACAACCAATGAAACACACCAGGAACCGGAAGAGTTTACAAAATTGGAACCAGGTGATGCTTACTCCACACTATGACTGTACAAACACATTCATCTTCAATCTTAACGTGAGCTCTGGCTTTGCATACCACCTTGTAAACTCTCAGCTACTTCATCTTACTCCCCATCTCTCTCTGAAAAATTCATGTCATGGTGGGGTAGTGGAACATTTAAATAATCCTTCAGTTTGTTTACATGTAATGAGCGGTCGTGGACTGATGTGTGGTGCTGATAGCTGACGGGAAACAAATGGGTCGTCCATGTTTAAACAGGGGCATTAGGGTAAAGAGGTTGTTGGTATTCGCCTGGATTTCGTCCTTGTGTGTCAGTCAGCCCATGACTAGCCATAAAGATCGGGTTAAATTCCACAAACACAAATACAGACAAGGAGTAATGGGGTCTAGTCTGGTTTGGGATGGGATCATGTCTGGATTCTGTGGGTTTGGGGGAGTTCGACAGAGTGGTGCTGTGTGTTTATCTAGGGTTTTGCATGTGTGTACATTTCTAAATTTCATTTTTGCATGCAAGCAAAATAAGCATGAAAGAGTGTGTGCCTGCATGTGTGTCATTTCAAATGTGTACGTCCAAGCTACTGTGTTTGAGAGTGTGTTTGTGTACCATGTGTCTGTTTGATGAGGGCCAAAACACACAAGTGGAAAGCTGCCCAAGGGGTGATTGAAGTTGCTGACATTTTAAGGCTATTGAAAACAAAAGCTAATAGGCAGCACCACGTGCCGGAATCGTGTCTGGTTCATGTTTAACAAAACAAGGTCACGGAGGTTGTCGGGCCATGAATTCCATAAATAACTTGATAATGGGATTTTAAAACAAGCCGTCCACCAGTCATCTCCCCTCCCTTCTGCCTGTATTAGGTCTTGTGTGTGTGGGTGTGCATGTGTGTCTCTTTGAGAATGGAGGGAATATTAGAATGCAAATGGATTCACACCGCATCCTCATAAACAACGGTGTTCATTTAACCCCCGACCCCTGCATTTAACTGCCCATCAAGTCATTTGTGTTGGGCAAGACACGTGGAAGTAGGCTGAGGGAGGCCAGCAGGAGTGTTTGTGCGTGTCTGCGTGCGTGTGTGAGCTTCCCACTGTTGTGCAACTTGTGGGTATGTGCAGACTTACGTGTGTTTATGAACAGACTATAAGTCTGCACATAGATGAGTGTTAAGGTGTGTGTCTGTGTGGGTACGTGTATCTCTGTGTGTATCCGTCTGTGTGTGTACATTTTTTGAAGAGTGGGTTTCAGAGTTTACCATTTGTGATGCTCAATTAATCTTGTCAGCATGCATTTACGGGGGGATTGAACACCTTTAGAGTGGGCCTGGCTTTGTCACTCTCTCCTTCTCTATCCATTACAGAGAGAGAGATACACACACACACATATACACACACACAGTGCTTTGGAGGACCTTCTGCAAAGCGTCGCTGATTAAAACATATTAGAGGCTCCTTTACCACACAGCTCAGGCAAGGATAAAAGTTAACTTCATTTTAACCATTTTATACCTTTCCAGGCCCTCTGCCATGAAAAGTCCTTGGTTTCAGTGTCAATCTTTGTATCTGTTTAAATCTGCCTTTGCTTTATTTTGACAAATTACTTTGGCTATTACAAAAAAAATGTAATTAAAAACACACAGTTTCCTCATCATCACTCTGAATATCATTGATCTCTTCAATAAGGTGCAAAGGGTCACCCTTCAGGCTTTGGTGAAGTCAGCCTGAGTCCTTTGACTGCAAGCTTCCCAAATCTGACCCCTGCACTGAAAACCTGAAAAAGCATGCCATGCGGGTAAAGAAATCAGACAAAGTAACAGACAAAGTTAAGCCGTGGATGGTCTTGAAACAGAATGTGAGAAAAAGTTAAAGAGGAAAAAAAAAGACTTGTAGAGACAAAGTTCAGCTCACAAATATCAAAGATGAAATAAGTGGAAAAAATTAGATTCCTAAGGGGGGAGGAAATCTTTGATTTCACAGAGGGAAATAACTGCATTTAAATGGTCTGTTTGAAAAATTATCATAATCATTCTAAGTATTTGTTATTTGGTCAGCCAGATATTTATTAATTCAACTTACGCTGGTATAATGCCCCGAGAAAAGCTTTTAACCATTTGTAACATTGCCTCCTTTGTTAAACCAAATTTAAAACACTAAGTCTCTTCATTTCTGTGAATAATGACTATAAAACAGACAATTTCTCACATTTCATAAACTGAAACCAGTAAAGTTCTGACATTTCTTCTTGGAAAATGCTTAAACTAATTACTTTATGATTCAACAAAACCTTTTTTTCTTGATAGAGTTATAGATTAATTCATTTATTGTTAGTGGTGGAGTCTGAACGCCCTCCACCCCATTAGCCCCAATGTCCCAAAGAATGTCCTTGGACTCAAATCTTTCTACAGCTTCAGAGGTAAATATTATACAGTACATACTGAACAATAATTACTGATGAAATATGGCATCCGAGTTGTCTGACCAAAGAGACAGATGATGTAAACAATGCACTTAGTCCTGCTGTTAGAGAGGGTTATAAGGAGAGAGTCAGTCAAAGAGAGTCAGAGTGAGAGTGAGAGCAAACAGGGCCCATTTTAAGAGGGCACACTATGTTCAGCCCCCTGTCTCTTAATCCTGAGCGTTTGTCGCGGCTAATTATGGTGGACAAGCCTCTTTATCGAACCTGCTCCTGCCATCGGCATTAGGATGCATGAGCTGCGCCTGTTGTTTTAAACGCTCTCATTAACCACACAAATCAGTGCTGTTGACAGAGTGCTTTTGAATTAAGCGTCTCGCCCCCACCACCGCGCGCCAATGCGTGCAGGGCCCAGGACAAGGAGCAATTTATAACACCATTAGCCACACTCGCCGAGGTTACAGGCATCAAAATTGTTCCCGTCTAATTATTCTTAATGGATACAGGGAGGGAGCGACGCTCAGGACAGCTTTTTCATTAGCCCTCAATCAAGAGGGTCGGGGGAGAGAGGGGAGGGCCAAATGTACTGCTCAGGCAAACGGGAAATCAAAAATAATCGTGTTTGCTTTTTTCATAATACAACATGAATGCATAGATGGAGAGAGAGGGAGAGGAATGGAGCGAGGGCGAGAGAGCAGATGCAGAAAGAAAAAGAAAGGTCTTGAGAAAGATGAGTTCTTTATATTTCTTATTGAAAACATGAACATATTTACAAGTGACAGGTCATTTGCTTTTGCTTTAAAGCCCTTGGACTAACAGTCGAGTAAACTTATGCTGGGTAATAAAAGTTTAAGACTTGATTATTGGATAATTTATCTCTGTTTACAGATCTTACCATACAAATAATAAAAACTGTTGCAGAACCAGACTTGGCTTTATGAAATTAATGTTTTGGTTTCTGTTTGTTATACTATTGTGGTCTGATCAATTGCATATTGGCAGTGTTTGCACACACACACACAAAAAAAAATCCAGAGCAAAATCAAAAAGAACGTAATCAACCATAATGACCCTCATTAATGGTGAGCCATCCATCCAAGGTTTTCACCAGAGCAAAACAAAATTAGCTTGACACTGGGTCACAAAATTCAAATCATGATGGGTTTTCCTCCTTTCCAATACATACATACATACATACATATATAAATGAATAAATGAATAAATAAGTAAGTAAGTAAGTAAGTAAATAAATAAGAAAGTCATCCTTTTGTTAGGCATATTGATTCCAATTAAATCACATAAAACTGGTTTCTTTTTCTGGTGAATATGGCTGAAGTAAGCCTCATGAAATCTCTGTGTAAGTTCATCTTTACAGTGAAACTGAGACTCACCAGAAACAGTTGCTCTTCTACAGGATCTAATGACCTTGGAAATGACTGCATGTTTGCAGAATCATCTGGAGGTGTGAGTGTTGCTAAATACTATCTAAATCAATATATACTGTGCATGCCATAATTAAAAAGTAAATTATACAACAGCTAAAATACGTAGTTGCTGATGTTTCACCAGCGTGAAGGAATGGTTTTTGTTACTGCTGTGTTAGAGCTCTATTATATTAATGAAGCTGCCTGGTTTAATGAATAATTAGGGAAAGGACAACTCATAATTTCTGACCTCACATATCTTTCCAACCTAAGGCTGGTCAAAGGAAACTCTCTAACAAGTCACCCATAACCAAACTGCGACAATGGCTGGTTTAACAGTACAACTCACAGCTGAAGGGCCAATCATTTACCTTTAAACCACCTCACTTCAAACACCAGGGTATTCCCAGCATGCAATTAACTTCCTCCACAGAGTGCTTGATCATACTGTATCTGTCATCTCATGATTCTGAGGCGAAGAGGAGAAGAAAAAAAAAGAGGAGAGGGGAGCCAAATAGTGAGTGTTAACCATCTTTTTACAAGCCATTAAACGGGAGGACATTACTGCACGGCGTAGTCCCTTAACGAGGACTGACATATGCGAGGGAGGCAGTTAGCACCTAACATTAAGACGCGGCGGCCCACTGATGAGATGGGACATTGTCCATGGGGGAGGTATCAGCGTTAATTAGGGGATAATCGGCTGTGCTCTATATCTCTGTGCTCACCACCATAACCAGCAGCCTCTCCCCCCGATGTGAAGATGATACGGTAAAAGAAGAGAGGGGGTGTAGTTAATTTGTAGGCTCTGTAATTTAGTGCAGACTGGTACTCCTACTCTCTGCAGGAAGGAAGGAAAACCAGCCGGCAATACCTACCAGAGGATGCATCATGTCAGGATGTGGCGTAGGAACTGCAGTACATTAATCACCATCCTGCTGCGTGTTATGCCAGACCTTTTCTTATTACTGATATCACATACAGGGGAGGTTTTATGATATTACAAAAATAAAAAAGCAAAAACAAAAACAGCTAATTCTTTACTCGGAGGGATATTACTTTGCTTGAATTTTCCTGTTGGATTTCTCATATACAAAAAAAAAAGTGTATTAGAATATGTTTTGTGCATGCAACCCAATTTCAAAGAGTAATACAGCAGAGCTAAACATAATAATATGAGCTTCAGAGAAATAACAGGATTCCTGGTTCACTAGCAATTCATTCACCGCTCAGCAGAGAACCTCCACTGGAGCTCAAACATCAGAGGCCACAGGAGAAGTGATTAAGTTTTTAAGTCATGTGTTGAGAATAGAAGACAATATACAATAGGTATGGAGTGCTAAAGGAGCTGACTGGTCATATATGATGGAAGGAGGGCAAACAGCAAAGTCTCCCAGGCCATTTCCTTCAGCCTGCAGGGCATCTGAGGGCGCTGAGAGAGATGGAATCGGGCTAAGCATCCCTCGCACTCTCCAGTTTGGCCTGTAGCGCTTTGTGTCACAATTGAGAAACAAAAGAGAAGCACATGCTAGAGCGCACACGATAGTGATGAGTGTGAGCCTGAGAAGTGTTAAGGTGGAAACGGTCCAAGAGAGTAAGAGAAAGCAAAACCATGGAGGAGATACATCCATGTACAGATGACGACCATGATAGCATGAGCATTTTTTTCACCACAAGTTTATATAGATTTTTATTTCTATTCTTTCAACCAATGAGCTTCTTCGTCACAGTCGCTAGTGTTAACTGGACCAGGATAACATGCTCCTCCCCCCTTCCCACAATGCCCTTGGGCCACAGTGGTGCACGGTGCTGGACAGGCCAAACTCATGCCTTCCAGCAGAGGCAGCCAATCAGGTTGAATTATACTCTGAGGGCGCCGGAGCGACATGTCAGGGGATATTCGGGTTGGACAAGGCGAAGCTTCCTTTCGTGCGGTCAGTCAGTTCCCTTGGGATAAATGCCTGCGCTAACACGTGTGATAGGTTGGCTAAAATGTCCATCTCTTTGAATAGCCACAGGTAAATGGACGGGAAGCTGAAGCGATAGTGAAAATTGCCTTGTAAAGCTACATTAACAAGAAATGATTGGGATTCAGGTTGACCTGTCGTTAGGTTACATTTAACTTGCTCCAAACAAATTATTTTTATTCCATGTGAAACCTGGAGGTCACAACAAAAATGCAACACTTATAAGCAAGCAATGCTGTTGTTGTTTTTTTTTTTTTTCAAATCTCTTTTTTTCTGCACCAGAAGCACATTTATTTATGGAGAAGACTTGAAAATGCTTAAATGTTCTATTGCACAAAATTTGCATCCAAGGTCTTACCAATTCATCAGAAAAACAGGTTTTGATGGCAAAAACAACAGATGGATATAGAAGATAATCAAGTGTATTAGGAATAAAGGCAGTGATTCAGTCATGCAGAACACTAACAGTTTTATCCCTGCACCCCAGAAAAAGGAGGCATAAAGCGGAAAAACATGGTAATTAAGTGTGACTAAAAGACAACGATAAGCAGTGATTAATATTCGATTAAAGCCAGAGGAATTTCCTTTTAAAGTAATTAAGCGTTTATTAATCCGATTTGTAACCCCTGAAGTGTCGCGGGATATGCTGAATGCCAAAACGCACTTGGCTCCACTTCTGTGCTGTTTCCAAACATCTTTAAAAAGACAGACTGCCGACACGCCTGATGGAGACGTTCACCTGTGCTACACGCTGCAATCTCGACCTAGAGCTGTGAACTGTGTCTGCCAGTTGGTTACAAACTTTCCCCATCAAGGTTTTTTGCTCCACGCAGCACAATAGAGTATCAGACTGCGGGTTGGATGACATTCTGTAACACCTTGAAACAGACAAAAGAGGTTTGACAGAATCAGTGGATCGAGATGGAAGATAACAGAAAAGGAACAAGGACATGAACATATACTGTGTCTCAGTACAGTGTCACAATACTTTCTGTGAAGTCCATTATCTGGGGAAAAAATTAGATGGCATTTGGAGTTCTTTGAGTGAATTTAATAATACTTCTTATGCAGACTTAATGAACTTTAAGTGACTTTTCTGTGGCTGGAGTTGCAAATTAAATACAACAATACATTTAACTTATAAGCCACAAGGTGTAACTGCAGCAAGGTTCATCCTTTCTGCACAAACTGAACATGGAAAACACAATTCATATGAAGCAGAAGAGTTCATGCAAGAAGTTGTATGAGGAGATACTGATTTCAGTGCAGTGGTGATTCTTTCACAACTAAATTCTTATGTGAGGGATGAGTCTGAAATCTAAAAATGAGAAAGTTCTTTATAATATGCATAAATTTGCAATTTCAAAGTCGGTTTACAAGACGAAATCTGTGATAAAAATTTGAGCTGTGGTACATTCCGACAAAAAAGTCAGCTTAACTAGAAGAATCCTAAACATGTTCATCCTAGTTTGTCATTTTAGAAGGAAACCAAATGAGACTCGATAAAGGGTCAGCTAACTGCTAAATGAAAGAAAATAACACCTGCTCTTATACTGTCAATACATGTTAATGCTTATTTACCGGTTAAATGAGTAGTGCAACAGTTTGCAGGCTCTATGATCAATTCTTTACTGTTCGATAAGCTGAGTGTCAGCCTGTATCAGGTTTCAGTGTGGTACCTGGTGAAAGCCGTGAGATGGTTACATATATGTATATTTGGGGGTTTTTTGGTTTAAAAATTTATACAAAAACTTCAAAAAGTTTCAGCCAATTTGTCTGCTAAAGGGTGACCTTGCATTTTCTGTAGATTGAGGTAAAATCCAGTATTATTATTTGAATAATAACTAATAACTATTTTTTAACTAAGTAAAAAAATAAAATAAAATGAAACATCATGAAAATAAAAGCCAAATTTGAATTAAAACTATACTTGATGGTACACTCACAAGGGCTGAAAATCAATGGGTTAAAAGAGAAAGACATGGACTCCATCTTTCCCTCTTGTGTATCTTTCCTCTCCCTTTGTGATGTATGTGTGTGTGCCTGTGTGTGTGTGTGGGTATGTGTCCGTATGTGGTTGCACAATGCGGTCATGAGGCCTGACAGGGCACTCCGGGGGGCACAAACCAGTGCCACGTCCATCCGCTGCACTCTGCACAATGCCACGCCATGTCCTGACAGGGTCCCGCTATCTCCTTCTGCGTAATTTAACACTACTTTCCCAGGCTCCCTGGACGAGTGAAGTCCAGACACACAGCGACACGTTAAACACTGCTCATATGTCTTGTTGAGTCTGCTTGGAGAGTTTCACCGCCTGACCCTTTGTGTCTTCTTGGCTGGCAGTTGATTCAGTGTAACTTAGCCTCTTTCCACACAGTTTACTTCTGTTTTAATAAAGTGCTGCGTTCATTTTATTAACCTGACAAAACTGTAGTGTAACCTACTTTCTTAATCTGATCTTTGTGGGAATTATTTTGTGTTACACTTTCCATTTCTTCACCTCATTGATTCTCAACTCACACGCTATCTCAGCTCCTTTTCTCTCTCTACCTTTGACAGTTTCCTGTAAAACAGCCCTGATCCTCAGCCTAAGCTCTCTGTCTCTGCTATCCGCTGAGCTTCCCTGCCCGGCCTCCATCTCCGAGCTCCCTCTCCCCATGGCTCTCTCATCTCGTTGCCCTGCTTGACAGCTTCATCTGATCCACAGGACTTTTTGCAAGAATCTCTGGCGTTCTGCCCTACCCACAGGACTCTAAATCCCACGGTTCATCCTCTCAGGGCCTCCTTCCTCCAGCTTCTTTCTACCCACAAGCTCACAATGTGTGGTAAAGAGTTGTCGTTTCACTTCTGACTCGAGCACAGGTAAGGCTCTCAGGGGTTAGTGCGCCTGTTCCAGAAATCCTGGGATAGCTGGACACGAAAGGCGAGGCAGAGAATGTGTCCTTTGTATGCAGGAAATGGTGTGTCCCATGTAAAGCGACAGAGCTTTCCAAGAGCTTCTTGGTGTGTCACAGACTCCTGCAGGACCACATCTATCTATTAAGGTGTGGAGTGGGTTTGTGAGAGACAAAAGGCATTGGTTCTAAGTCATGTTGAATACGTACAGGTGTGGGAGAACATTTCTTCACTGGATAAGTTTCTGAAAGTTTGAACTCAGATATCCAGACATGCAGTATAATGAATGTAAGGCCAAACAGTAAATATGTCCTTTGTTATAAATAGATGAAACGATCTTTGAGACATGACACAGGCATGTTATAATTCAATGATGGGAAATATTTTAACACAGGTGCTAAAATAAATAAATAAAAAATTCAAAGGATGGGGAGCGATAAACATCTGAGGCCTTGAAATAAATCATGTTGGTTTCATGAGTGTGGATTGCAAATACAAAAATGGAGAAAACAAAGTCAGGGTACTGAAACAGAACCAAAAGATAACACATAATCAAGATCTCTACGTCACAAACTCAATTATTACAGAAATTTAAGCAAAACGATTGTTTGTATTGGGAGACTCCTTGTCAACTTTTTCAAGTCCAAAGTTAATTTAGATATGGTAATTCAATACAATTTAAAGTTGAGGTATGAAGAGATCTTGAACTTTACGAGTCTACTCCAGATCCGAAGCATCCTGACTTCCCAAAGCGCAACGACTCCAGATATCACATTACCAGACCTGGGCTGGCCAACTCCTCCTTCTTCTGGTCAGCTAGACTAAACTACCCCCCCCCCCCCCAACCCCCAACCATCCAGACACTCTCCATCTCTCTCACGAACATACACACACCCTGCAGCCCCCACCCCCTTCTTACGTTTTTAGCCAGACAGCAAGAGTCCCAACTGCCCCTAAGCTCCTGTTAAAACCACTCCTCACCTCCTGTGTCACTAGGCCATGTCTGTCATTTTGAATCCGCCCATCCTTTCCCGCTCTCGCACAGAGGGCCAAGAGGTTAATAGGGACCGAAACAATGGTCTACGGCGCAGACACAACAAACAATGGCCCGTGGGAGCAGTTTGCCTATGGGCTGCATCATCTCCCTGCATCCCCTGCATGTTTCTTTCTCTGTGTCTCCCTCCTGTTTTAATCCCATCTATCCCAATTTTTTCTTCCTGTATTCTCCCCCTCCCTTGCTCTTAAAGTCCCTGTCAATACTCGTCTCTCCTGGACACTCATTTATACCTATTTGCAAGGTTAATTGCCATTTCATTGCCTGCTATTTATTTCTTAAAAAGCCCTGTTAGAGGACTAATAAAGTGACTGTGAAGATGCTGCAGAAAGGTAATTACCACATACGGTTAACAGTCGGGCGGTGTAAAGTGAAGAGGATGTCGCATTGTCATTTCAGTGGCAGAGTTGAGCGTAATTGTTTCTCTCTGCTGGTACTGGGAGGGTGGAAAGGAACAGGGGGAAGCTGTTAAATATCCAGTTAGACAGGTGTGTGAAGTGATGAGGAGAGCGGTACAACATCCTGATGGAGCGCTGATGTGATGAGTAGGTGTGAGTCTGTGTGTGTTAAAGCGAGTAAGACTGAGAAATGTTTGCGCTGTGTAATCTATTTAAAACAATGTGATTATAATTAAATCATCCATTTCATTTTAAAGTTTTATTACACCATATTACAAAAGGGAAAAAATAAAACACTATTAGAGACCTGATTGTGTTTGAAGAACAGTTATTTAGGATAATTAACCGTAAAATAACCTTGAACCTTTCATGGATCAAGTTTGTTTTTAATTATCTGACAATAACACTTTTATTCAAGCAGTTCATCTTTTTACATGTTTTAAATTTAAATATATGTGTAAGTGTTTAGCAATCAATAGTTTGTATAGGTATACAGAAGATCTGACACTACAGCTGGAATTACATTAAGTTACTGTTAAGTGTTTGGACTGATTTTAAAACAATGACACACTCATACTTTTGCCACTTTGTGACCTACAACCTAAAACATCAGGGACAAGTTTGGTATTTCTCTCCCTGTGTTTATGTTGGTTTTGTTGCAGAAAAGTTGAGTCAATATTTTGCATCCACTTCAGGAGTGGGGATGTTTAGAACTCCATTGGCAAAGTTTGACAGACAAAAGTGGGATTTTTTCCCCCTTTACATCATGTTTTGCACTCATGGCTAATACTGGAGAATTTCAGCAGTGCTGTTTTAGACGTGTGTAAACAGGTTTTTGTTAGGTGTTACAAGCTAGTCCATTTATTTGGGATGTAAAAAAAGCCATTCTTACCTGAAGTTTGAGTTCAAGACAAGAGAAGGACATTGGATGGAAGGGACCAGTATCTTTGGCTGGAAACACAAGATTTGTTAACACTGAATGGTGTTTCAGGTAGTGACAAGCCCAGGCCGTATAGTGAGTTTGGCTTGGTCTTGACCAAAAAGGTATAAAGTAGTTTCAAAGTTGTAGGTTGCCAAGTCTGTCCGTAGCTTCTGCAAAATGGGTATCCTAAAAGTCTTGAAACATCAAGAATGATGTGTTCAAGACTATTGGACAACTTCATTTTTTACATGCAAAGCACCTATGGTTGCTGACTTCTGCCTGCAGTTATTGACTTCTGGCTGCCACCACCAGCAAGCCAGCTCAAAACAACTCATGTGAAACCATTAACGCTAGACAGGGCTGAGTGTAAACTTTTTATAAAACATCCGCACAATGACTCCACATCCAATTTTGTTCATTTTGTCACTTTTTTGCTTTTAAAAGCCGGTTATTGTAGCGAGTATGACAATTAGGTTAACCTCATCAGCTTTGTGGTTTCCATGGCGACATAAACAGAATTTTCAACCTGAAGAGCAAAACCAGCAACCGCTATGAACTTTACACTGGTTTCTTCAGAAACCTATGGGTGTTTACTTTCGCCTGTTGTACATCTCGCGTGAAATCATTAATGCTAGACAAGGCTCAGTGTAAGCTTTTTAAAACATCTGCAATATGACCATGACCTCTGATTTTTGTTCATTTTGGTTGTGACACACATTATACCTCACCACAAGAGGGTCCTAGCTTTTAAATTATGAGGAATGACTTTTTAAAGATGTGTTAATGATGAGCAATTCACACAAGAGTAAAAAAGTGTGACTATTAACCCTGTTCTCCCCTATGACGTGTTGTTTTAAGTTGCACAACACATACAGGAAAGAGCTGGAAAGGACCTGAATTTTCACCAAAATGCCCCTTAAGACAAGATACACTTACCTGACACATCTTTCATAAGATGGTTCGAACTGTCTAACTCTAAAAACTTTGGTCTGCAATTTGAATTCTGTCAATGTCTTAGGATTGCAAAACTGTAAAAATCATCTTTTTTTCCGTGTCAAACAGATGTGAAGCCTGTCAGTGATGACGCTGCTTTTAGATGAATGTGAACTAGACGGAGCCCAGACAGAGACAGTGTGAGAACAAGAAGAAGACAGAGAGAGGGGAGAGGTGAAAGAGGGAAGATGGAGAAGAATACAATGAAGTGGCTTAGCAGACTGAAGCTTCCCAAATCCTTCCATGCGCTCCATACGGCGAGCTGAGGGAGAAAAAGAGTCAACTCTTCGCCTTCTGTTTGCTCAGCAGCCTCACCCTGCAGGGAGGCTACGGGAAGAGAAACGGGGCAAATGCGCAGGCGGGCGGGATGGGAAAGGGGGCTGGTGTAGGGATACGGATAGGGTCGGGGGAGGTCATATTGTTGATTTCATTCTCTATTTTTCGTCAGGTCTGCTATTCCTTGAAACTGCTGTTCGACTAATAACCCCTCAGACACACAAACACACACACAGGCTTGTTCTGCACACACACGCACGTACAGCCCAATCCTCTGGAACCCCCAGAGAGAAGTGATCAGGGGGTGTCCCCTCAAAACACATCCTCCCACCTCTCCCCCCTTCACTTATTCTGCTCTGCCGTCTCATTTTGTCAGAGTCAGCAACAAAACGGGCGGTCAAAAAAAAAAAAGATAGGGAGAAAAAAAGGGAAAAAAAGAGTATCGATTAGCCTTCAGAGCTCCACGTGGGCCACTTTTATCGATTAGGAACGAGAGAGCAGCAAAACACCAGCCATGTTCCGTCTCTCTCTCCCTCCCTCTGCTTCTGTCTCTCCAGGGCCCTTTGTCCAAGAAGAGAGCGATATAATGGCCCTTTGAGAGGGGAGTAAAGGAGGGAGGCAAAAGACGGAGGACAGAGGCAAGGGACAAGATGGAGTAGGAGGAGGGGGGAGTGATGGCTGTGGCGTCTAGAGCAGGATAGGAGAGTTCAGGCCTTGCGGCGTGGGGGGAAGTGTATGGAGCGGCAGTGGAAGGAGGGAGGAGGGAGGAGGGGGAGAGAGAGGTAAAGAAAGACACCAAGGCGAGAAGAGAAAGTCTCAATGACAAAAGGTCGGGGCAGCTGGGCTTAGGGCGACGGGGACCAAAGGGAGCAGCGGGATAATCTGCTAAAGCCCAGAAAGGAGAGATTCAGCATGCGCGCCACCCTCGTAGGGCCTAAGAGCAAATTTGCACATAAATAAGGAGCCAACTTTGCTTTGAACGGGAGGTCGAGGGAGAAAGCATCAGAAAGGGAAAGAGAGTCAGGGAGATACAGAGAAGAGAAGTGTCGAAGCCACAGCTGCCTGCTGGCTGGTCGCTACTGGACCTAGACAAAGTTCAGCATTTTAAGTTCCGTGAGGGAACTTTTTTTTTTTTTTTCTCATGTTTGAAAAAGTAAGCAAAGATATTTATCATTCACTTCCCCTCTTTCCACCTTAGTTTATCTCTTTCTCCTGGCTATGGGCTTTCCAAGTTTGGCCCTCAAAGACTTGTCTGTCTTCTGTGTCAACTTCCCTGGACCCAGGGGGACATGCGTCCATCTGTGTGTCTCTGTGTCTGTCTGTCTGTGTGTGTATGTGTGTTTTAGGGGCTGCAGGCTTTGTTGTGACTGCATGCACCTCTGAGATGCAGAGCCATTAACAGCACAGTGCAGAAATACACAAAGACGCACTTAAAACATTGAGACAAGAATGAATGTGTTCTAAAAGGAAAAAAAACAGCAGCATTATAAACATTTTCATGAGTGAACAAACGCATAAAAAAGCTGTCAAACATTTGCTCCATGTGCATTGACTATTAGTTTCAGCTGGCTTATATTAAGCGGCTCACTATCAGTGTCTCATTTGTTGACTCAATGCTTAGAAATCCCTTTTAACCGCCTCTACAACCCTTCCTCTACAGCTTCCCTTCCCGACTCACCGTGGATATTCAGGATCAAAGACTTTACTCGAGTTTACCTGTAAAGTCTTCAGTTCTTCACACTCTTTATCAAAATACACACGCCAGTCACACACATTAGCAAATACTTGAAATTTATGAATGTGCCTTAAAACCCAAGAGCAAATTTAGGCTTTACAATCTTACTTGGATTTGATTAGATTTTCTTTTTCTTTGTACAAAACCTGTGTAATAACTTCGTATGTACCATCTTTTTAAAGGTCAAGTATGAATGACAGCCTCTTCTCTATTTAGGCACTTACTGTATCATTCATAGTCCTGGAAACATATTACACAGCGTCTGGTAACGTGTTAACATCAAACATTTAAGCATACATACAACACAACCTTCTTTACGGGCTGTGCCGTGCTTGAAAAGGTGGGTCTGTGTGAGAGGAGCGAGTCAAGAATGAGTTGAGCTAGTGCAGGTACTTATCGATCAGCCTTGGAAGTTATGAACTAGCTGTCATTTCCCTTTCATGAACAGCTCAATAGGTATTGACTGCAGATGAAAAGCGTGCGCAAGTACAGGCGACCTTAAGGACAGGACAGAGAGAAAAAAAAAAAGGATGAGGAGGAGAACTCGGTGAGGACAGCACACGGGCCCTTGACATGCACGGTCACCGGTGCACACAGATGGACACAAAGACTGAGCTCAGACAATAAATTCACACACATGCTCCGTTCTGTGTTGTTTCATGTGAGGCAGTGACTGACAGGAGCGCAGGAGTAAACATCCAAACCCCTGTAAATACATCCAGTAGCACATACATCTGGCTTAGAGGCCTAATGTGGTTCAGGACGTGATGAGATCACAGTAAGAACAGCGAGTCATGTGGAGAGGGAGCAGGAGGGGAGATAAAGACGGGGATTGGAAATGGAGGCTGAGGAGGAGGGGAGAGAGATGTATAGATGAGCAGCACTGTGGGAGAGAGGGGGGATTTGTGAAGCTGGCATGTGGCGACGTCACTGCGTTCAAGACCTCAAGTAGTCGTGTGTGCAGCCAGTGGACATTGACAGGCATGTGTTGCCCACTGAGCACCATCCACATCACAGACGCCTTACAAGGAGCAGATGAAGGGAGGGCTTCGGGCCTCCCTAATCCCGGCTCATCCGTGTTCCATGTTCTGCGGCTCCCAACCATGCTTAGCAGAATTTCACGCCAGAGTCTTTCTGCAAACCTAAAACCAGCAGCTACACTAAAAGGATAAGGCCAGGGTGGCAATTGGATGAGCAACCTTTTGTCACTCACAGACACCAATTGGTCTCTTCTGACAGTGGTGATCCCTCTTTGCTATCCTTTATCACATCTTTTTTTCCCTTTAAGTGTTTAATCACATTTTAGGCTTATGCTTTATTGTTTTTAACAGACTTTTGGGTCTTCTCCCTTATATTTAATCAAACTTAACCACTCTTTGACTCATCCCATGATTCAAGCAGCCTAGTTTACTGAAAAGAACCCATCTCATCGGCTGTCCCTGAGCAATGTTTGTGTGAGGATGAGGGAGACACCGGATGGGGGTAAAGAATAGAGTTAAAGAACATCAGAAAAAAGGAAGAGGAAATAAAAGAAAGAAGGTATCACAAGCTCCCCCAGCAATCTACTTTGCTGAACAGCAGCGCCCACAGAAAAAGGAACCATGGTTTGAATTGCTGCCATCTGATGCCAGCTGATGCCATCCCTCTCCTAGAGACAGAGGCGCAGTGCCGCGGGCGCAAAGGGAGCAAATCCACACCAGAACTAAGTCTCCCCAAAGAATGGCAAAGCAGGAAAACAACAACTAAGCATGTTAGTTTCACCTCCACGAATATGCATGTGTGCTGGCAGGGGAATGAAAGATGAGTGGCCCTTTGCAAAAGCTAGACAATTACTACAGAGCAGCACTGTTATGCGCCGCACAAATAACGCCTCCCCAGGAATCACCAGTGATGGGAAGCAAATGTGAAAGCCGCCATTGGATTTTTTGTGATGAGCAGAAGAATGCGGGTATTTACTGCATGTTATCTCAAAACCCAAACACATTAGGGGCTATTCAACACATAGAGGGTTGAATCTTTCAACCCATTCATTCTGGGCATTTTCATCATTCTGTATGTCTTTAGGGCAATTTATCCTCTTTAGATTGCTTCTGATTCAACACAGTCTGAGGATCTGCATGATGAAATACTTCACTATAGTTGAAATCCTATACTGAAATGCACCATTAGTTTAAAATCTTCCTGCATATCCTGTGCACAGCCAAGGTACACTAAAATCAGGCTGATCTTTAGCACAGCATTTTGTTGTTTGTGGGCCTGAAGTTACCTCCCAGCAGCCTACTCACACATCCTAATTACAAGATAGATAAGCCAATCCTAGCAGTATAGTGTGATGGCTTGCCTGTCAGCGTCTCTGTGCTCAGGCATCCAGCCGACTGCTGAGCAGTTTACTTCAGCTTTGATAGCAACAGCATCAACAGCAGGACCTAATGGGGTGCATGACCGAGAGATCTGAGCGCAGGCCTTCCATATGCATCTCCCCACTGCATCACAAATCTCATGCAGCATTACCATGGGCCTGGGAGAGAGGGGTAAGCTACGCTACGCTAGCAAAGTTCAGTCACGTAGCATCACAGTAAATGGGATTTTTCAAATTTGTGTGTGCGTGTGCATTCTTATATGTGTGTGTGTGTGTGTGTGTGTGCAAATGTGAATCTCTTTGGGTCTGTAATTTGCAAGGACTGTGCGGAAGCTTCACTAGCGTGTGTCTGAAGGTGTGTGTGTGTGTGTGTGTCTGTGTCTGTGTGCAATATCATTATGCGTGTTTGTAGCCGCCTCTGTGCGAGTACATGGTGAGATGTTGTTTACTGCCTCTTCGGCGGCTCGACTGCATGACGGCATCCAACGCAGGGGGGGTAAAAAAAGCGAAGGGTGAGGAGAGACAGCGCCAGGGTTATATAGCGGCTAACTGGGGAGCTGTTAAGTTTTATGTTAATTGAAGGGGCTTACACAGAACTCTATTGACAGTTAACATGCCCTTCAAGGTGTTCTTTGTGGTTCAGCACTTCTGTCAAGACAGAGGCAGTCATTTTGCTTCACCTTTATTTATATGCTTGACTACTCAGAACATTATGGAACACTGTGGGGCCCAGTAATAGATGTAAGAGGGGGGCAGGTGTGTGTGTGGGAGGTCAGATGCCTTGCAGACGACCCAACCAGGTGTCTGGGCCCTCTGTGAGTCCTCCAATGGGGGAGGCTGGCTGAGAAGGGTAACTAAGGGTAGGGAAGGAAAGAAAATAGTAAATAAAAGGTAATGCAAACACGACTAGACGACAAGATACTTAAGAGTGGTTAACTTTTTTTTTTTCAAGGGTTGTATGTCTGAATAAGGTGTGTGAGAGTGTCTCTTTTTGACCTCTAACAGTCATTACACATGTTGGCCTGGATTTAATAATACAGTCTGATATGCACGTGTCCCTGTCTGCATGGTTGAAGCAAAGAAGCACATTTCATTTGAATTCATGAACACACTTGAAGACTGTTTTGATAAGTGGCGTGTGAGTGTCACTGCTATTTCATGTCTAATTGGTAGTGCATACATCTCAAGACAGGACCAGACAGGGTTTCCCACTCGAAGATCAGAGGACTCAAATACCAGCCCAGTCTTCCATCACACAACCAAGGTCACCTGTCACTTAGCACCCCTCGACCACTGTGCATGTTTGATTTGGTTGACACATTAGCAGACAACTGTGACATTTAGTATTGGATGCTAAGACGACTATGCCCTTTAAACTCCATCGTCACACTGAACAACCCCGCGATTCAGCTGGATCAGTAAGAGGACACGTTTTTAAAGTGTAATCACCAATTAGCAAGTGATTAAAAATGCATTGGAATCAATCTGTATTTAACATAAGGTGAAGCTAAACCACACACCGCAGTAGCCTCTGTTGCTGTACGGCCACCCCTGCACCCTATTAATCAAATACATGTAAAACTCATTATGCAACCACCAAATTAGCATCAGCACTTTTGTGCTAAATGGAAATAACAAGGCTGCGATACTGCAAACATTGTCATTTTCAGTCAATAAGACAAGAAAAGACCTCCCTGTAAAAGGACAGTGATGAAGTACAACACGATAGAATGAAGTCACTATGCTAATATTAGCTTGGTTGAGAAATGTCAAGTTAGTAAGGTGTGCTACATGGCTACAGCTAATCATCTAGGTTAATTGAGGTTTCCAGAAACCTGGGCCTTGCAGATTCTCCCTCCCTGCCTTACGTGACTGCTCCCCCATGGAGTCTCAGTGTGCCAGTGCTGAAGGGGAAGCATCGACTCTAATTATTTAACCCACTACTATCAAGGTATGACCTAACACTAATTGGAGTGAATTGCCCACCTTAGCCTGATGGTACAGGCTAAGGTTGGCAAGGTTAAACATTTCCCACACTCCTTTCTACATAGAGGGATAAAATGGCTTAAAAAAACTCAGACTTCCATTTTGGTTGCAGCTGGTCAACTTGTCAATGGGACAGCAAAGTCCCTCTAATCCCTGCGCTCTTTCAGAGTCTATTTTGCAATCATCCTAATCACCTTCGTGCCCTGGTCAGGCTGGCAAATCGATGACCCAAAGGTCAAAACATGTGAGTGTATGACCCAAAGGTGGCTGACCAGAGCCTGAGCATACACTCCACTCAGCTTCAGCATGGCACCAGACTATGAGCACATGCACAAAGCTGCTCGTCGTGCAATAAAGATGATTTAGCACTGTAACTCTACCTGCCCGCCACCACTCTTAGCTTTGTGTGCCTTTTGATTAATCATAGGCCGAGAGGGATTTATTGTATGGGGGATATTTGCCTCAGCGATTTAATAATGGTGGAGCAGGAGCACAATTAATCAGGAGGAGTCCACTCATGCCCCCCTTCTAAAAAATGTGTAAAATTAATGACTATGAATATGTATATTTGTTTGTAAGATGCCGGGTACTGTGCTCTTGTATTGGAGCTGCGTTTGTGAATATAGTGCTCATTGTGTGCTCTGAATATATCTTTCTCATGGGTGGCCTGATACATTTGCACTCCCATAGGTTGATAAAACTGCTTATTATTGTGTTTTAGATTTGGTGGCTACAGATCTAGCAGACATATCCAAACTTCTTGTGAAGAAAGACACACACAGGTTGGCACAAAACCTCCCCTCCACTTCCTCTGTGAAGCGAGTACGCTCCCAGGCTCATGCAGGTACGGGAACCTCCCTCCTGTTCTCATAATCATGTACGAGCAGCCTGGCACTATAGAAAAATAATGATGTGCCGTCCTGTTGGCTCATTTATCAGCATGTTTTACAACAGGCGCCGGGTGGAAGTAATTAAACTCTGCCATCATTACAATGAGCCAGGCCCCCCTCTTAATAGACACCCAATGAGACACTAGAGGCCTGCCTGGTAATTGTAGCTCCAACTATCTCTATCTCTCCCACTTCCTGTGTGCATGTGTGTGTGTTTGTCTGTCTATGATTCCCTCGTTTCATGTGTGGTTTTAATTAGTGAAGAGACAGAGCTGATAAGCAATTGAGAGTAAAAGGAGGAACAAGTGAATTAGAGAAAGAAGGTTAGGGTCTTTGCTCTGCTGGGATTTTCTTTGACCCTTTCATTTAACAGTAGAGAAAGGAAATTAATCCAGTGAGAAGAAAATGTGGATTACAAGTTGACATCCAGAATCGCATCAGTGAGCTAAAAATTTCTCATCTGGTATTTGAAATAGAGCTCTTCATCATGACCTGCACACAATGAGTTTATAACATCAGAAAAAAGGCACCTAGGAAAAAAAGGACTATGAAGCATTTTGATAAAAAAAAAAATAAGGGGATTGTACAATCTTTAATCAATATGAAATGAATGGATTTACTATGTGCAATAGGTGTTTCTGCTTAAGTGTACTCCAGCATCTATGAGGAACAAACCTTGCTGGCTAAACATTGTAAAACAAATCTTCTTGCTTGAATAATAAAGAAAACACAACAAATAAAACAAGTCAAATCCATTTAGTCGCTGCTTCTCAGATCGAATCAAATGACCCAAGCAGATAGGATCGCTTCAATTGATGTATTTTACTTCAAGCTCATAAGTCATATTAAAACAATTAAGGGTGCTTGTCTCAAGGATACATCAGCTATTAAGATGCCTTATTGGAAATTTACATTAGATCAGTTCCCAGCTCTCTAAACATAGCAGTTCCTTCAACCATACCTGAACCATTTAGTATCACTTACAGCCCTAATGGTACAATTACCCTTCACCACCAGCACTAATAGTGCTCTAAAGGAACCTTTTGACGTAAGGCTGATGTTATGACCCCGATACATACCCCGTCAAACCCCCATCTTGCTCCCACTCCAATGTCTGCTCTCAGCCTCTCCAAAGCCCCTGATCTGCAGGTATTGATTAGGCCCCCGACCCCAACTGCAAGGCCAACTCTCTAACCCCAATCCTCCTCCTACTTATCCGGCTCCTTCCTTTCTCCATGCTCGTTCCATCCAGCCTAATCCCATGATAATCAAATAGGCCCAGACTGGCTCTGCATTGCAACACCAATTAGCCAGTGAGTGAAACTGCGGCTAGTGATAGCGGTACCGGCAGAGGTGGCCGTGAACATAGTAGTATCCAGGGAGGCTGTAAACATCCATTAGCGGTTAACCGTCCCTACTCATTTTTTCTCCCCAAAGCTCTCTCATTAGTGCAGCGAGCCCTGACAGGTAAACAGCACTAATGGGAATGGCCTATCAATAAACGCCTCGTGTGTTAACAGGAAGTGCTAGCAAGGGGACCGCAGATACAGACCAGCAGCAATAAAGTGGAGGAAGCGCTGCATTCTCTGATATAAATAGCTTTAAACATGGGGAGGTGGAAGGTTATTAGTGATAGATGTTGCATTGGGGGCTCTGATTGTGTTTCTGGGTCCTGTGCAAAGAGATTGGATAAGTTTGCTGCTGCAGAATCAACTATACAAGGGTAGATCAGCAATTTTGGCCAAGTAAAGATCGGAGGCATAATCTAGTCTTGTGAGCCCCAAAGTGTGGGTGACAGGCCAAAGATGGGCCCTGAAAACAGAGCAGGTACAACAACTGAGAGGCTACAACATTTGGAAAGTGTACTATAAATTATTTGCACATATATCGTTGCTCAATGATTTTTTGTGAACTGCATTGATGTTGGGCAATATTTGTTTACGAAATCAAAATATGTTGGGAGGTGCTTCATTTTCGTCCCAGCTGGTGATCTGAGTTGCATGATAAAGATTTTGGGATCCCAGAATATTTCAGGATTTCAAATTGAGTTGCTGCATTCTTTTTTTTTAAAGGCTAATCTAATAAATATGATCCCAAATCTTTGAAAGTCACTTTGATGTAACCGTGGAAAGAGAGTTGCAGCGCGTCGGCAAGGGTGCTTCAAGCCATGACCTCAGGTATTTCCAAGGCTGTGTTTATGTGTTGGTACTGCAGCCTGAAGAATGCGTAACATGTCTTTGTGTTAATGTGTATACTTTGTGAATCACCGCTGACTTGAAAGAGAACGGGAAACTGGGAGGTGGGAAAGAGGAGGGACTTTAAAAGAGATATATGGAAAGAGAAAAGAGAAAGTGAGGGAAGGATGACGGGCTAGAGAGAGATGAGGGAGAGATGTTATTTATGTTTGGAGCAGGTTCACTTCGAGTTCACCTTACCATGAGACGTCCCCGGGCGGTGTCAGCCACACTGCTCCTGATATGTGTGTCTGCTAGCGTATGCTCATGCAATTGTTTGAAAGTAGATCCACGTTTGTGTGTTTCTGTGTCTTTACATAAGTGTGTGCATGTGTTGGTCTTAACTCAGGGTCAACCAGTGAGAAGTAACATCCTAGAGAGGACAAAGCATGTGAAGTGAATGCACTACATGGTGTACTTTATGTGTGTGTGTCTCAGTATGTGTCAGTGTGTGTGTGTGTCAGGGGCCCATTACCAAGGCTGTGGAGCACTAAATCAGCAGTGCTACTGCAGTGGATAAAGCCAATGATACACGGATTACAGCCACACTCAGTCGCCGCTGCCCACATTTATCCACAGCCAGACAGATAAAGACACAGTGCATGCATGTGTGTGTGTGTCTGTGGGTGTGTGTGTAGGACTGCGTGTGGGCCTGTGGCAGTATGGACATCCTTCTATGTGTGTCCTTTTTTGCATATACGCTTAGGAATGCAGCTCAGTTGGAAACTGTCGTGTGTGTGTGTGTGTGTTGAGGGTACGTTGTTTTCCTGCAGATTCAAGTGTGTATTAATGCTGCTTAAGAGTCAGACAGACAGATAGAGAGACAGTAGAGCAAGAAGTGGCTGTCATCATCAAGCAGACCTCTGTTTGAGCAGTGTGTGTAGCCTGAGGTTGTAAGCACTTTAAACCACCGCGGGCTCCAGTAAACACTATACTTTATCCATGTTGCACCACTTTCAATTTGAAACACAAACCTACCAGCACAGTATATCTTAAAGGAGATATTTCTCAAGCCTGCCAGGAATAAAAAAAATCAACAATTCCAAATACCACTAATGGTTGGAAAGGAAAAATGAATCAAGAGATGAAAGGGATTTTTTTTTGGTTTAGTATATCTGATTATTTTAGCACAGCTTTCAGGGACTTTGTCCGAACCTAAGTCCAAGTAGGATCCTGTCTTCTGCATCCCTCCACAGCCCAACCCCAGCTCAGCATCAGACCTCCACTGGTCTAATTACGCAGGCTGACCTCCCACAGGTCGCCTGAGTAAAGGCCCCCTAAAGATCAATATTCATTCTTTTAGATCTGTCATCCGCTTTTGACACTATCGACCACGTTCTATGTCTGCTCTTCCCCTCTCTCTTCTTTATTCATCTATTTACCCCCACCCCAGACTCCGCTATTCCCCCACAAACCACCTTTTAGTTGTTTGTTTTTTGCCCACGTCTGAACTATTTCTCACTACTTAAAAAGGCACTAAGGAATATAAAAAGTTTAATTGTCTGGCAGTTTTTTGGCCACAAGTTTTTTGGGTTTTTTTGTCTACCACACTGCATGCATCTTGTGTAGGAAAGGTGAACTTCTCACTTACCCTCAAAATCCTGCAGAAGTGAATTTCCAGCCATCACTTGAGAATGGTGAAACTAGGTGAGTTGTTCTTTTAGTAGAGAGGACAGGTCCACTTGTGGGCTGACTGTGAATATGAAGCAAATATGGTTGTAGGCATTTTAAATTATGTATCTATGATAAATATATTTAACCATAACTTTGACAACAGGCAGGTTTTGCAAGAGTTTGTCAACTAAGCTTACACTTCACCCTTCATATATTCTACTGTAGAGGACAGAAAACAATTAAATGTGAAACACTGGGAAGAGATAAGATAATATATTATGATACCATTAGATAAGATAAGATAAGATATATTATGTGATGCAATAAGATACAATGAGACAAGATAAAATGTGATGGGGTATGATACAATGCAGTAAAACATAATAAAACAGGATAACATACAATACCATATGATGCAATACAATGCATAACAATAGGATACATTACAGTACATCACAATGATATACGATACAGTGAGAGGGAATTAGATACAATTCGATGCAAAACGATATAATATGTAACACAATATGATATGATACAATATGGTATGATATGTCACAGTACGAAGCAATTCCCTACAACAGGATAGGATGCAAAACTGTGCGATACGATATGATGCGATATGATGCGATGTGATGCGACACGATATGATACAATATGATATGACACAATACATTGTAATGTGATATAATAGGATGTGTTGCAGTGCAATAGATAGGCAACGGTATGTTACATAACACCGTGATTTTATGATACAATAAGACAAGATACAATACAATACACTCAATTTCTCTTAAGTAAGATTTACTAACTAGAAGAATGATGCTGATGATGATGATGATGATAATAATAATAAAAGTCCACCTATAACAGAGAAACTCTTCTAAAAACCCAAACAATAAAATTGCATTTCACCAGCACTGCACATTCACTTGTATAAAGCACAACAAGCTGTAAATAACTGAATGTTGTCCCGTATATTTACCAAAAATTTGCACTTAAATCCATCTTACATCCTGTGACTCATAATCTTTGAGCTGGTTGAAAGTTAATTTGATATCATGGACTTTATGTACTTGATATAACTTTGTTTTTATGCAGATTTGGGGCAGTAGGGCAAGGAGGGCAAAAAGACCAAACAGTGAGTCAAATTCAAACCTTCTTTCAACCTGTAGTTCATCACTGACTTTGTCTGGGCCCGCTGGCCTTATAGTCTCCTCAGCAGTGTTATTGTAGATAAGCACCACGTGGCTAATGAACAGAAAGAGGGCTTGTTGAAGGTCAGCCTCTTCATTTAGGGGCCCTCCAATGGGCTGGCCCACTCTGCATGGCTAAACGCATCAACATAATAATGCCAAGGACCCACCGTTTTAAAACTCTTGCATCTTTTTTTTTTTTTTTTTTTTTTTGGCCATCGCCCCCAATATTGCCTGGCATACTTAACTTTACATCTCCGATGTATCCCCTTCGTCTGAATTATGTTGATTTTCCTGTTTCTTTCTGAAAGGCTTTTAAAGGTCTTGGCAATTATCCTTTTTCTGGATGTGCTTAGAGAAGGATGCTGTCCATCCACTGTGTGCTGATGATAGGGAAACATGATTTAACACAATCAGAGATGCAAAGCTCGGCTGGATGAGGGTGCTGATGTGACCGGGTGCCAAGGCCGGCCAAGGTCATGTTCATCTGCATGATTAAGGGAGATGAATTCTGCCCTGACCTCTGGATTATGCCAAAAGGAAGTACTAAAGTGTGTATGAGGATGTCTTTGTGTGTATGTCTTTATAGCTTGATGAATAAGTGCAATGTGTTGTTATTTTCTTTAAATCTTGAATTTTTGAAGGATTTTGTGAGTTACTTTTTTTCGGTTTGTAAAAAGATAAACGTTTATCTCCCCTTTGGTCATTATCAGTTTTCTCTCTCTCACTCTTTCTCTTCTATGATCTTTGTCTCTTTTGCTCTCTTAAATATAACTTACATGCTTGATTCTTGGTAGATATTTTGATGTAAAGAAGGTCTGTCTGTTTTGCTCCTCTTTCCTTCCCTCTGCTTAAAGAGGAGGTGGATATTGTCTCCCTGCTCTTTACTGTCCCCTCCTGGAGGGACCAGGCAGCTATGATCTAAGCACTGACACCTGCCCATCACTCTCGGATGACTCTGTCCATCAAAACTCAAACTAAACAAACCTGTGTTATTTCCTGCTGCCTCTTTTTAGTTCTTTGATTTCACAAACACTTTTCCTTTCCTTTTTCAGGGGTCTCAGCCGAGAAAATTTCCGTGAAAGATAACCAAAGTTTATGTCTGAATTATGAAGAAATGGAAAGGAAACCCAGTGTGCTAAACTTTTATTGTTTTTTGATTAGCAGACTCCAAAGTGAGCTGTGTTTGTTCACACTATGTGCTTTTTTAAACCATCTACTTTATTGTCCTTCAGATAATGAAATGTGAGTACCATGCTGCAGATCTTTGCTGAAAGCATCCACTTAAGAAAATAATTTGTGTCTGCAATCAGGAGAGGTTGACAGTGCCCCTTTTAGAGCTGTAATGTACAGTAAAGCAAGGTGTGTTGTAAGGTATACAGAAGATGAAGGTTATTTCTGTTAAGAATGAAACACCCTGAATCATTTTACTGTAATCCTTGCCCCAGCTCTTGTTCTTTCCCGGTACCTCCTCCCTGTTTCTGGAAGTGTCCAGTCTAACTCTGCAGCCAGCACCCAGTTTGCCAGCTGGCTGAGGGAACAGCCAGGAGCCTTATTTGCCCTCACCCCTCCCCTGCAGATTCACCCCTATGAATACTAATGTAGCAATGCTATTGGGGCTGCATTGGTGGAGAAGATGGGAAAAAGGTGAAGGAAAGATGGACAGAGGAAGAGAGAGATAGAGGAGAGTGGGAGGAGATCCTCTTGAGATTTGACATGCCTTCACACAAACTTACTGCACCTCTCTACACCATGACATCCACATTAAACAAAATACAGAGATCATTTTATCAGAGAAAAAGATTTTTCTCCTGGATTTAATTCTATATTTTTATCATTGTCTCCAAAGAGGGGAGGGGGTAAGGAACCAAAATATAACATTTGAAAATAAATAAATAAATAAATCTTCAGCAAGTCGCCAGCATCACTCTGCCTCCCGTACTCCCAGAGACTTGAGTTCTTCCCTGCTGGACACAGAAACCATGAATGAAGAAGGCAGTAAAAGAAAGAAGAGATGGAAAAGGAGGAAAACAGGAGCGAGAGGCCTCCGCGGCAGAGGGCCAGGTGTCAATCACCTCTTCAGGTGGGCTTCAGAGACACACGCATGCATGCAGCTTCTCCTCCAATATCTGGGGGAATTAAAAATACACGGGCAGAGAGGAGAGGTTTGAGAGAACGGCAGAGACAGAGGGATGGTAAAAGAGGGAAATGGAAAAAAAAAGGTAGGAGAGCAAATGGGACAAAGGGGATGTGCTGGGAGATGGGCCTGCATGATGCAAAGGTCGGAAAAGGAATTCAAAGAGCGCAAAGTAGATTCACTGAAAGTCATTACCTGCCACAAATTACCTGGGCAACAAGCTTAAAATAAATAAATAAATCAGTTTGCATCAACAACAGAGGAGAGCGGGGGAGACTGGGGAGATGCAGACGAAGAGTTGGGGGAGAGGGTGGAGAAGGAGGCGGAGGGGGAGGGCAGGGGCATGGAGAGGGATGAAAAATCGATGGACAAACAAGTGAGAGGGCGCTCGCAAAGAGGAAGCCAAAGGGGGGAAAAATTAAGCATTTAAAGAAATTCTGTGTCGGTAGTTTGGAGGGAGGATGAGAAAAGGAGAGAAAAGGGGGAGGAGGTGGGAGGCCGGGAGCACAAAAGCGCCTGAGGGTTGAGGGGAGGGGGTGATCGTGGCAGAGACGGACGGACCACAATGCCCTGCAGCTCGATAGGGTTGAGTGACCACATCAGGTCTGGAGGCGAGCAGCGAGACATGGGCCAAACCTGATGGCTTTAAGTCAAGAGGATTAGAGTCAGGGTCTCTCTCCCTCTCTCTCTTTAACCCGCTTTTTTGTCCCGCTCAAATCTCTCACCCCCATCTCTTCATGTGGACTGCCCCAGTTCAGGCTGTCCAATCAGCAGAGAAGAGGACCAAAGTATTACTAATAGTCTGGTTTTAATGTTTCAAGTGGTAAACCGGAGAGCTGGCCCGAATGCTCGGCACCAAGGTAAACAGGTCAATAGTATTGATCCTGATTCTGACTCTCACCCCTCTCTCTCCTTCACACACACGCACGCACACACAGATGCACACACAGCTTCTCGACTTGGAAACATGGAATGCATTAGAAGCTTTCTGCAATGCACCGAAGTTGAGGATGGGGAATTGACACATGCACGCACAATAACACACAGACATGGAAACATGCACACACCTTTTTTTTTTTTTCAATATTCGCACATGTAAAACAGCAGAGCACACCCTAATACTGTATTCCCAGTGGCTTCTACATACTAACAGAGGCAACAAAACAGGTACATACAAACACGTATTGACTATCTCATATTGTCGTGTCTAATTCTACTTTGTCGAACAACACAATAAAAAAAACAAAACTATGCAGTAGGAAGGTGGAAACAGCAGCAGAGCTGCACCCAAACACGAGGGCTGAGCGAGTCATTTGAATACAGATTCCTATTGTCCTTCTTATGTCAATAAAACTCAGCAGTGTTAAGGAACTAGCGTGGTCAGCAACATTATGGGACTAATTAGCATTTTCTTCTTTCTTCTGCTGGTTGATCTGTTTAAACAAGCCTGGGGGGTCCGCTGTACTTACTGTAATTAAAGCAAAAGGAGCAGCTCTAGCTTGAGAGAAAGGCACACATAAAGGCTTCCTCACCGGGGGGACTGCAAAACTAAGTATCCCAGAGTGGCTATAGTATGTTGGAGTACAAGAGGCTGTGCAAAAAGTAAAGTTGTGAGGTTAGAGTGAGGGTTGTTTTTTTTTTTTTTTTTTTTGGGGGGGGGGGTATCCAAAGGGACTCTAGTTTGTCCCTCAATATGTCCATACCTGTAGAAGCATCCCTGAATGATACTTAGTTAACCCCTAGCCACTCCGGGAGCTCTGCAAAGTTGCTGAAGCTGCAACCGAGCAAGGCAGGAAAATATTCCTCTTGGGCAATGCATAAAGAATATCAAAAAGTGAGCCACATAAAATACACAGAATGAGTTAAAAAAAAAGGACTGAGGAAGGCTTTTTTTTATTGCTTGCTTGTGTCGAGAGGAAAAAGGAGGTGAAACAAAAGAAAAAAAAGTTACCCAGTAGGAACACTGATCTGATTATTAACTGACATAAAATAGAAAGAGATAACTCCTGCCCTCTGATATCACAGTGTCATTTCTGGCTATGAGCCATGATCACTGAGGCATTCACAGAACAGCAATGACACCACTGTAATGCAGCCACTTTGCTCTGGATTATGACACTTAGCATGGATTGGATAACCCTTATTATGGCATTTATTTAAGCTAATATGAAACAAATTATAGGCTGTCACGACACTGATACCACTGCTGTTTAGACAAGAGCTGACACTGAGGAACTGCTGTGGCATGATTTGGCCTTGTGTGATTGATGCAACAATTTCTCTGATGTGAAGTGTGTCTGCTCTGAAGTGTGTAATTATTTCATAAGTATGTAATTATTTCTGAAAAGCCTTATTTGGAATGAATTGTCCTCAAACTTCATGCTCATTAAATAATTTTGAATAGGAGCATGCCCTCTGATTCCCTGCTAACCCACACATGCACTTAATGCCATCCAGGAGCAAATGAGAGAGTCTGCTCTGTAGAACGGCTCGGTGCTCTCAGTCTTTGCTTCTTGCTTGTTATAAATCTACTGCTGCTCAAACAGACTGGCAAAAAGTGGCGGCACCCAGCCCTGAAGAATATGCAGCTACCATTGTCAGTTCTACATACAATATGTGAGCAGAGACACTGTGTTTTTAAATGTTGTTCTCTTTCCAAAAATGCACCCCAGCCCAAAGCAAATCCTGGAAAATTCAGCTGAAAAATCAGATACTTTAATTTCACTTATTATCATGTGATTTATCATCAAAAACCATAGGAAAATAACATACAAACTGTGTCATTGACCTGATTTTATACGCTTGAATTAGCCCTTTGATCATAAAACCTTTCATTTATTAACGGTTGTTTTAACATGAATTTTTCTCTTTTATGTACTTCCCAAACTGAATTCGACTCCTCGTCTCAGTATGCAAGCCCCAGGTGAGAGTTGACTGACTGACACAACTGTCGGCCTCCGCTACAGTAGGTGGCAGTATGCCTTCTTTTTACAAGTGGACTTCCGGTTGACCTGTGAGGTCTTATACCAAAGAACCAAACAAAAAAAAAAAAAAAAAAAAAAAAAAAAACAAGTTAGCAAGAGGCTAGCAAGATACTTCTGCCTTGTTTGCTTCCCTTCTACTTCTATTAAGGTTTTCTTTAAAAACTAGCTTCTTTCTACATATTTATGCTTATTCAAATCCAGGTCAAAGCCCAGTGTGCAAACTGTGGAACATAAGCAGAACTCATGGGCCAGTCTGGGTTCAGTAAATATAAAAGCATGAAAGAGGGGGAACCAGTATGACCTAGTGGTTAGATCGCCATCCCCATGAGCCTAGTCCTCAAGCTGGTCACTTGGGTTTCATATCGAGCTTCTTCCTGCATTTTATCCCCAAACTCTTGACCTGTTTCTGTTTCCATACACTGTCCTACCCTCTCTGAGTAAATACTTAAATAGAAAGAAGGAAATAGAAAAATAACGTAAAAAAAAAACATGCAAGAGAAAATTAATATCCTACTGCATTTTTAGCATGTCAGTCTTTAAGAAATTCAATTAGTGCACCTTTGATCGAACCAACATGTTTACATTTTTAAAAGTTTTAATTTTAAAATTCCAGTTTGAGTTGGACACGCACAATAAACCTTTCTGTTGTTGTTGTTGTTTTGTTTGCTTTTTACACAATGTAAATTAAACTGCAAAGTTCATATGGAAAATGACAGCTCAAAATCTCACTTCACAGAACCATTTCAGTTATTAGAGATGCTTTACTTTCAATATCTGAATTCATGCAAGTCTCCAAAATTTCATATCACATGTGTTCCACATAAAATACTTGGGAATAGACTGAAAAACAGATGTGGTTTTTAGCAACAATCTTTAAAGGACTAACAAATTTAAGATCTTTGCAGTATTGGGAGGTAAGTGCATTTTATATATATATATATATATATATATATATATATATATATATATATATATATATATATATATATATATATATATATATATATATATATATATATATATACACACACACACACACACACAAATATGGCCAGAAAGTCAGACTTAGCAGAATTTGTAAATGGCATGTGACAGAGGTAATGCAGCAGCAATTACATGTTATATAGCAGGTTCTGTGCACTACAAGGCCTGTTATTAAAAGTAGCCCATACAGGATGCACTGACAGGTAACTGTGTGTGTACGTATTGTGACATGTTTGCAAACACATATATGTTCATTGTGGCCTGTATTCACATACTTGCATGATATATGATGCATTTGCATGCAAGTTGTGTGTTTTTGTGCGCTGTGTGTGTATGCATGTGTATATGTGTATGTAAGCCCTGGGGAGAAACCCTGTCCTAAGTAGTGTGTGACATCCATCCTGCCAGATCAAGACCTGTCAGCCATGCAACCCAGCCCTAGCCACATCTCCTCTCTTCCTCCTCCTCTTTCTTCATCCTTCCATCTCTCCCTCACCATCCCATCCCTCCATCACTGCAACAGCCTTAAACAAGCACCAGCACTTATCAGCCAGAAAAATAATTGGGAGGTCTGCCGCCTGCAATACGCTGGTCCTCCCCTCCGTCCACCCAGGTCGCTTCAGCAATGTCAGCTCCCATTAGAGAGAAGGCCGGGCGCCTGGGCAAAGTCTAACTGTCTCTCTCTCTGACTCTTGTCCTCTTCCTGTCTTTTTTCTCATTCTCAGTCATTAATGCTATCTCTCCATCCACCTACACCTTTCTACCTTTCTATCTTTTAAACTTCCAGTACATCTTTGCGTAAAATTTGTTATAAGACTTGATCGCTTTTAAATCCAGTGAAACACAATAAGCTAAATCCAACTAAACCCAAATCTTTCAAAATCTAAATAACTCAAAAGCTAGGTAATTTTATTTTTCCTTGTTTCATTAATTAGAGACAAGGCAAAAAGACAAACACAGATCTACTTTCTTCAATGGTCAACAGAGTTGAGTAGGGAGGGGTTGTGTGTACTAGGGGTGAAGTGGACGTTGTTGTGGGTGCTCTCCGGAGCATCAGTACGTTGTCACTGTCATGTCACAAGGCCGTCTGAGCGTCTCGTGTGGTTGAGCTGCCTGGCAAGCAGGGAGACAGAGAGATAGATCCAAAGGGGCCAGCGGGAGTTGATGTTGATGTTGATGTTGCAGCTAGGGACATGCGTGTTTGTGTGCAATGTGTGTGTTTCTACACTGAGGGGCCATGACAGGGACAGCGGTTCAGCTGTCATTCCGGGCGCCACGATGCGATTGGCCGGGGCTGACAGGTCATGGAGGTTCTTGTCGGACAGAGCGCTGTGTGGGCGCTTGTGTGTGTCCATGTGTGTGTTGTAGTACAGAAGGGGACGCCTGGGTATTAGCTCCCAAACGTCAAAGTCACTGAGCTGTGTTGCTCTAGCTCTCACATAAGCATGACATATCTTGACCTCCCCCAGCCCGCTGGTGTTTGGCTGTAATAACCCTTCATTGATACACAGGGGTGGGCATAATGTAAAAGCAGCTCCTGCACACTAAAATCAAACCTATTTACCTATGATACCCAGGGGTAACTGCCTGCATATGACCATCTAGAGCTACACAAAAAGCCTTGAGGCAGTGTGACCCTATGACCTACGATTTATACTCTTTACTACACTGGTACTCTATGATATCCTATAGGACCCCAAATGGTCATCCAGCATGTCACAATGAACCCTTCACAGTTGACTTTTGCATAAGAGAGGGCAGTTACTAAACCTCTGACCCATTTCTGAATACATTACACACCTAACCACAACTCCCACGTACATGTCCTCCAACACCGGGATACCATTTTGCCCTTGAGCCACTCTCTGCCTAAGCTTTACCCGTGTAAGTCCAAGCGGCCGAAACTGCCTCCCACAATGCACGAGGTGACATTGAGAGGCCCCCAAGTCTCGGCGGATTTAGGGTATCCATCCGGCTGCCCGCACACAAATAAATAATGCAATGGCCGGCTAATGCAGTGGGTCCTGACGCACTGGCTGACGTTGCCTGCAGCTACCTTTGGGCTGGAAAATAATTACCATGCAAAAGAGGGGGGAAAGGGCTCCTATACGTAGTGTAATGGGCTAAAATGGGGTGGTACAATGCAGCTGCCCTCCACGCTTCGATGCCTCTCTCTACTTCTTTTTCTCCCTTTCTGTCACTCTCTCAACTCTCTCTCCATCTCTCTCTCTCTCTCTCTTTCTGAAATAAACAGTAGCCACTGCCTAGCCAACCAGAGTAGCCCATTCCTCTGAGGAGCTCACTGAGATGAGAGACTGTTAGTGGCACCAGCCTCATATTCATGGATACAGGGTTTCAACTGACACACTGTCACACTTGTTATTGCAGATACTCACCCCAGGAGTTGGACAAGCAAAGTTACTTATATTGTTTATTGTTTTTGTGAAGTTTGTTAACTAGGATGTATCATTAGTATTGACATCCTATGCTTGAATAAATGTGTGGGCTCTATTTTATTTCTAAGGAACATTTATCTATATGTAATATAATTTCTGATGGGGAAATTATCTTTATTTTTGAAGTGAGGGATAAAGGAAAACCTGCAGATTTTTATTATGATTGATTCCCCTTTAGGTCTTCATCAGATCAAGATTTGGCAAACCATTCAGATACCTGTTAAAGCTCATTTTCTGGATTTCTCATTGGGATGGGATTTTTGTTGAAACACAGCCTTTATTTCTGAGATTAAAATATACATTTTTAATAATAAATAGTTCTGCCAGATCAGTCACTAGTTTCCCTGCAACCAAGCCCCAACAGTGTGTAGTTTTCTAATTAGGCTTTGGCATTGACATTGGCTTCAGTTTACAGCAGAGCAAACAGACTGGTCGGTATGTTGACTAATCCAGTGCAGGCAGAGACGTGCTGACCATGAATAGAGGGCTGATCAATGTAGAGCTGTTTACACAGGCCTAACAGTGTTTGCTGAGACACATTTAAACACAGCCCTCCTGCTCTCATCTATCAACCCAGGTACAGGACCGGGAACAATGGGGTCATTTATCCATACACCAAATCAGACATGTACTGTACGGTGCAAATTATTATGCAGTCAAAGGATTATGGTGTGAAAGTACATCTGAAGAAATCTTAAAATATTCTGTTAGGTTTTTGTTGGTAAATTGCAACTAATTATCCAAAAAATCCAGCTTTTGTAAAAATGGAGGTGTAACTTGAGTAAAAAGTCACATTCCTGCAAAGTATATACACACACACACACACACACACATATATATATATATATATATATATATATATATATATATATATACATATATATATATATATATATATGTATATATATATATATATATATATATATATATATATATATATATATATATATATATATTGTAGAACTGGTTTATAATCAGGGTGTCAGTTTTGCCCAGTTGTTACAGCAAGAGGTCCATGTACAGTGACTATTTAACACAGTTGTAATTCACCAAACTATAAAGGAGGACCCAGTTATTGGGGAAAAAAAACATCACATTAACCAAAAGTTAAAAAAAAAAAATAAAGCCACAGGGCAAAATTCTTAAGTAACATGACATGGAGTGAAAAGATGCAACAAACTGGCACAAAACAGAAGGAAACAGACTATAGACACAGACAGGGTAACAACCACAACACAGGTGAAACTAACGAGTGCAATCAAAAAGGAGAAAAACAAAGGCAGGAGATAAAAGTACACACTCATGGAGCAAAAACTACAAAACATAACAGGAAATAAGTGAAAACACATAAGACAAGGATCACTATGAACAAGACCAAAAAAAAAACTTGAGAGAAAGAACAACACAAGCTAAATCCATAAAAGGATGAGGAAAACTGCAAAAAACAGCAACACATGACACCTAACGCTATCTCCCTACATTTCCTCTCCTTCAAGCTGTCCTATCAAAGTGAGGGGAAGAGGCCTAAAATATACACTTAAAATAAAACCCTTAAAATACAGAAGAATTAGTTCAACTGTTATGCTGTTTGCCCAATGTACAGAGTCTATTTCCCAACCCATGCTCTTTTCCACATCATTCCCAACTCTTTCTTTCTTGTGTCTGCCTCCTTTTCCTGCTTAGCTCTCAATCAAAACAACGAAAATTCCATAATATTGACTTAGAAAAGACCATAGTTTACAAAATTTTTTAAAAAAATCTCTATTAAAAAAAAACACTTAAAATGAAGTGAATGTTGGGGGCGGGTTTAGCTCAGAGGCCAAATAGCACACCTACAGTCTTCTAAGAGGCAGGCCTCTAGGTTTGAGTCTGACCTGAAGTCTTTTGTCCTACACTATCCATTGTCTTAGCCTTTCAACTAATTATACATTTCCCTAATGTGGGACAAATTCTAAAAAATCATCTTTGAAAATGACGAAGAAATTATGTTAAATTCATCAAACCAACCACATAGAAGGACTTTTAATTTCTTGTCTGGTTTTATCAGGCTGAACAGTAGTTTTAGTCGCCTTCTGCAGACCACTAAAAAAATTACAGGTTTACGGTATTTCAACATTAATGAAGTAAGTACAGAGACTTGATGTTCTAATGTAATGGGGTCAAACATACGGCCCAGAGGCCTAACCAGCCTGTTAAGGGGTCTAATCTGGCCTGGGGAATTGGAAACCTGTGTGGTTGGTGTGTATGCAACAAGTTTTGGTGCTCCAGGAATAAAATATTCAGCACCACTATGTGACTCAGCTTGGCAAAAAATACAACAGCTTGCAAAGAACTAAGCAGGGTAAATATAAATGAACTGCTGGTGTGTCTGAGGAAACAGCAGCCTGTTTTCATTCATTTGGTGAAAGCCAGCCATTTAATTGCTAACGAACTAGCGTTAGCATCAAAGCTGTACTTTTAGGGGGAGTTTGTAAAAACATGCCTGCTAAAGGCTGCAAAAGTTTTGTGTCCTGAGAAGCAACAAACTTTTGCCAAAATTAGCCTGGCGAGGAAGACTGTGTCAGAAAAGATTTGAGAACAAGGTTTTAAGTGTGTTATACATTTCCGAGGCAGGGGTAACTTTACCTTTTTTATACATAAGTTTAAAATAGTCCCCACTTCTAAAATGTTTTGTAGAAAGATGGTTTGTGAAATATAAATATGTTTATAATACCCTTGTATTTCTTTGCACTAAAACAAAGGGAAAAATGATTTTAATGACTTGTATGATTTTAAAGAAAAATAATCACTGTTGACTTGAGCAATACCCTTCCCATTTCTAAAGAAGTCACCAAGTCCTTCACACTCTTGGTCTGTTGGTAACACACCGTGAAAAAAATGAGGCATGATCTACAGCAGTCTCTCCGTGCATCTTGACCCCCATCATCTCAACCCCACTTTCCAGATGAATGCAGTGGGATGGGGGGTTGGCACCATGGAGACCACAGGGCATCCTGGGATTGGAGCATGCCGCCTGCCACCAGGTCCCCTTCACTCTAGGGGCCTGTCAGTCAAAGCAGAAAACTTCCCTTTGAAGCTCCGTAAACTCTCTGGAGTGTCTCTCTGCCCCCCACCCCTCTCTCTCTCAACCCCTTCCGGGCTCCACACCTCCATCCCCCTCATCCTCCCATGTGCTCTCTTCATCTCCCTCTGTTGCCTCCTCCCCTCCCTAAGTGACCCCCTCTCGAAATCCGCCGTCCACTGTCCCTGAAAAGTTATCCCCATATCCCCCCTTATCTCCGTCTCAAGCTATGCAATCCAAAAATTGAACTTGGAAAAAAGAGTGGCACAGAAAAGAGCTTAGTTTCACTTTTGCAAACCAAATAAGGTTTAAAATGGTAAGGCGTCATGAGAGAGTAACTCTTAAGCCCTGAGACAGACACGCAGGGTGAATCCCTACGGCTCGCTTGGTTCAATCGTGAGTGACACTGACGGCTCCGGTGTGTTTCCCCATTTTGGGGAGAAAAAAAGTGAAGGAAAATGAAGCTTGTATCACAATCCTGGCACATGCATGCTGCTTTATAATCGCTGATTAAGACATAATTTTTACACACATCAGGTCCCAGGAACAGTAAATGTGGCAGCTGTTGTTGTTATCAATTAGAGCATTGTTGTTTTTTCATAAATCTAAAGCGCACAAATGATAAATTTGACTTATCAGCAGACAGTGCATACTATAGATGCACGGTGGTGAGGTGTGGGGAGGATGTGCTAAGTGCTGATGTTAAAGAAAATGCTTTGAAGGCACATGTGTCATTGAGTGCGGCTCTCAATACCAGACCATTAGACTTGCTGATGGCTTGTTTAAGAAGTGATGAAATGCATGTTAGATTTGTTGTGACTGGAACAGCTTTGTTCACACCTCACTATGGCTTGTTACTGTTACCAGTGGATTTCAGATAAGCGCTCATTGACTTCCTGGTTACTCATGCTAAATGTATGTGTGTGCGTGTGTATGTGTGTGTGTGTGTGTGTGTGTGTGTGTGTGTAAAGGCATGACTAAACATTGTGTGCTCCTATGATGTGAGTCCATCTGAGGAAGTGTATTACGGTATATAGAGCGTTACAGAATTAATTGAAAGGGGTAAGACTGATAGCTCAAGCCTGGGGCTGCTGAATATGAAGTCTGAGGCTTAACTAGAGTCAGGAGGGACAAAGATAAAGGTGCAAGACTCAACAGTTTTCACTCTGAGAAGCCTTGAGTTGAGATGGAGCAGAGCTAAAAGTGTTGTTCTCTATTATCTCAGCCAGCCAAGACTGACCAATTAACCACAGGTAGCTGCTAATTGGCTGAATCTTAATTAACACCACAGGCATGACCACTGGCATCACAAACGTCCAAGACATTTAACAACACATCGAACCCACGCAGGAGCTTCAAGCTCATTCTTCATCAACCTCCAGTACAACTTTATAATCTAATGTCTTCTCCAATCATGTCCCAAGCATCCAGAATCAATTTGGGGGGTCTAAGATTGGACACCTTGGCCATTAGACAAATGACCAGCATCCATCAGCCAAGTGGATCTATGAGGTGGTGTGTCACATAAAAACACATAGAAAGGCATTGGATATTTGACCTCAGGAGTCCATTTGACTGCACAGCTTCTCTCTCACTCCCTTTCTCTTCCTCTGTGATGGCGGGTGAGTCGTTGCCCCCTCAATGCCGACACGTGGCAGGCAGGCCGGCTCATGGCCACGGGGCCCGCTCCTTTGAATAACGGCAGGTTAAGACATAATCATCTTCGCCGAGGAGAAGATTCACTTTGACCTCATCACCTCACTCCCCCCATCTCCCGAGCCCTGAGAGAGATGGAGGGAGAGAGACAGAGACAAAGAGAAAAGAGAGAGAGAGAGAGACAAAGAGAGAGAGAGAGCAAATTACAGTGTGAACCCAGAGGCCAAAAAGAGACAGAAGGAGCGATTGAGGGTGAGGATAGTTAGTTCTCGCCTTTGATGCTTAACTCTCGTCGACAGTGCAAAGACAGAAAATCATAGAGATGTGCGGTGGAAAAAAAACTCTCTGTGGGTTGCCGTGCTGCAACCCCAAGGCTGCACCATCACTCTCACATGTTAATGGGCTGCCATTTGGCTACTAAATCAACTGAGGGCAGGAGACTGAGCAAAGCATAAGACAAATATCCAGTTCATTATAACAGGACAGTGGAGTTTAAGCCTGGGAACATAAAAAAATGACATCAGTAAAAACTTTCCATGATAAATAGAAGAGACGGTGGCTACACGTAGGCTGGTAGTTAATTCACAAAATCACACATACTTATACACGTGGCATAAAGGGGCGCACAGTGGGGAGTATCACTGCAATTGATGAAAGAAAATTCTTCTCATGTACCCGTCCCAGTTTCACACTTACTATTCTCTCTCTCTTTCATGCTGCGTCTGTGTCCCTCTCTCATTCTTCCTCTCTCTCTGGTCCACTAACCCAGTTTAAAAGCAAGCAGCCAGACACCTCCTCCTGCAGTTTGTCTGGGACAGTAGACAGCCCTGTTAGTAGGACTAGCCTTCTAATGACTACATACTGACTCCATATGTGTGTGTGTGTGTGTGTGTGTGTGTGTGTGTGTGTGTATGTGTGTGTGTGTGTGTGCGTGCATGTGTGTAAACCTCCTAAAACTACTTACAGATGGAGACCTCAGGTCACACACACTAGTCTTTGAACACAGCTGTGTAAATGTCTTTCTGACATAATCCGGATTTCCTCTTTGTTTAGGATTTTTAAAGGCCTTCCCTTATTTGTTTTTCTTGGCCCAAGTCCCAGTCTGAGCCCTTACAGATATGACAACAATAATCTATATTAAATTAGCCGTATATCTGCTGACGCATACCCAGATCAAATCTTCAATGAACCTAGATGTTGATGAAATATTAATCCTACATACTCAGTCCAGATGAAAAATCATGAAGGCAATATGTTTACATTATTGATACCACACTTTCTGTGAGTAAAAGACAGTTTTTGTGCTTGCTCACAGTAAAATGGTATTACAGAGTGATGTATCTTTTATCTCATTAACAATTTTGGCAGAGTATGATGCATGAATGTAGCCCATGCAATGTGCTAAAAACTGGAGTTCCTCAAATGACCCCTTGAGGCGATTTTTAAACCAAATTTCAACATATTTAAAGTCTGGTACAAAAACAGTTCTGGTCTGAAAAGGTCATCAACCCTCACTAAGGGGGTTCTATAACTCAGTAGTTTAGAAAATATTAAGTTTATGATTTTTACCCAATCAGAGGCACAGCTGACTTGACTGACAAGAGGGTAAGCTATAGCTGTTGGTAGCAAAGCTCAAAACCATCTAGACTCCGCCTCTTTTACTCACACTACCTCGACCAAAGTTAGGTCGAATTCAGCATTTTTAAAACGGCATTTGATGATGATCGGTTTCAAAACTTCAAAGCTTCAGAAACAACAGTACAAACACCAGCTCACCAACAGCAAAGTGCTCACAGAATACTGCTGGCATGAGGTACCACCACAGTTGAAGGCAAATGCTTTAAACTGCTCTCTGAAGCTTTTGAACATTTTTCTGTACTAATAGGGAAAAAAACAAAACAGATTTGTCACTTTTGGAAGATAACTTGGATTTATATCTTTCTCATCCATTAGGCTAGCAAAGAATTGATCCCCTATAAAATCAAATAACGTTTATATTCATAAATTCCCAATGTTTTTTCTCATTGGAGTAAAAGGCTACAAATACAGAGACCAGCACTGAAGAGATGAACCTGTTAGAATGAGCTAACCCTAGCAGGCTAAATGAAAACACTTCAGAAAATTACCATTGCTAGCTTATTTGCATTAAAGGGATTATAGTGAAAGTTCATTTCATCAGCATTAAGACACACCAATACTGCTAGCAAATGTCAGTCGACTTCCACATTTACATGAGACACCAAACTTGAGTTTAATATCAACATAATGTTTGAATTACAAATCCTAATGCTGTATTAGGATTCTCATGGTCAGTGAGTCGGGCTGCTCTAAATCCTCATCATTCACAGAGAGAGTGGGGATTCACTCATGAATATATATACCAGTCAAACAGCATTTAGGATTCGAGTGATTTGTCTTGGCATTTTAAGTTTTAATTGTCTCCAAGCAGGAGGTCAATCTACCCAAAATATTTCTGCCCATCAGTGTGTAGATACTGTAGAAGAATGCATTATGACACAGGCACAGATGTTCAGGGAAATACCACACGGTCACGCAAATATACATGTGGTTAGCCGCTGATGAGGGTCAATTTTTAAGATAATTGATTTTTATCCCCTTATTACTTTCCTCACCCCTCTCTGTGTCTCCCCCTTTCTCTTCCTCTGGCTTCATCTGCAGTCCGTCAATAGGCTTCGTAGTAGTGCTCGATCCCTTATTGCCTCAGAAACACCTCAATCAAATCCCAATCAGTCACCAGTACCACACATCAGCACCCCACTATGGTCAAGCTTTACACACACACACACACACACACACAAACACACACACACACACACACACACACACACACACACACACACACACACACACACACACACACACACACACACAAACACACACTCGTACAAATACACAGATGCAAATGAAAAATGAAGATTATAAACAAAAACGCATCCACGTTTACATACACCTCTGTTATTAGTGAAGACTCCCTGATTAATCAATATGTCTGGATCATGCACTCTTTCATTTCAATTACAGTCAATGGATTAGTGTATGTTTAACAGAGCAGAGCAATGGAGGGGAAATATTTACAACTTTTGATATTAAATAAGAAATTAACAAATAAAAGTGCATCATTAAAAAAAAAAAGATTAAATGTTTGAGTTGTAAGAACGCTGCTTTTATGAGGAAAAATTGTGCTCCTTAACTTAACACTTCCCTCCAGTAGTTGCTTAAACTTTCTCTTGAAATGACATGATATCAGCATCATCATCATGTTTTATTCAAACCCTCTTTTTTAATCTATCTCAATGCAACATGATCCATTTTGTATAATTCATAGGGTTAATCAATACTTAATTTCCACACTGGAGGGGATAACACAAGCACAAACTCCAGAGTGAGTAGACCTCTGAATATCAGACTTCCTCTACATGTACTTTATCTTTTATGTGCTTTAATCCTATATTTACAGAGGACAGATGTAAACTGTTGATTAAAATCTAGACAGCAGACATTTGGGGATAAATATTAAATACTACTAAAGAAGGTCATTGTCTTAAATATGAGGTTAATAATAGCAATGACATAATGTATCGTTAACAGGTGGTTATATAAACTGAATCCTGACAGGGTGAGCAGGATCCCATCGCAATATCGCTTTGCCCAAAAATCTATGAATAATCGTTACTAATTTAAATATTGTTTTCTCAATTTAAAGTGAGTTATTCAAACAGCTCTAATAGCAGCCCGTCTGGTTCCATGATCTGTCACACTCCCATGGCAAAAGTTTCTAATCATCGTCTTTGCTGAACAAATCAACTTTAATCTAAATGCTGAGGATCAAGCTACATCATTAGCCTGCTGGTTTGTAAACATTCACATTAATCTGAATGGGTGTGTAAATGTCAGTATTTCTATCCTAAATCAACTCTTCTTCTCCTCAGAACTTTGCAGTTGACACACTTTTAAACATTATTTAGGCCAGAACTTTTAGCACTGTTGCTGTAATTATCTCCACTTTTGGACCCTGAAACTTCAGTTTTGCCACACTGTCAACAGGCACTGAGAAAATGTGCCGGACTCCTTTCCACAGATTGTGTGATGAAGTTGTTCCTGGTGTCACTTTTGTGTTAAGATGAAAAATTATGAAGTACTATGAAGTACTGACCAATGAGAATCAAATATTTATCATAGATGGGCAATGTATAAAAATTAAGAACTCAGTCATGACAAATATATATATATATATATATATATATATATATATATATATATATATATATATATATATATATATATATATATATATATAATCTTTTCACTACTTCTAGATACAATTTATTCAAATTTCAAACAAAAGCTTTCAATGTCAGTTGCTGGAAGCTTGCTCCAAATTAAATGAATACTACATTGTGTGATTATCCTGTATTATTAAATCAGATTTTAGAATCTTTTTACAATTTCAAACATCTAATGTTGAAGATTGATTTAATATGATAAATATTGAGTCAAAATACTGTAACAGCATTTTTTTTTTTTTCAGCATCAGGATGTTTTACTGAAATGCTTGATTAAAAATCTGTCTTACTGCAACAAGATCAATTTCTTTTAACTCACATTAAAAATAATCCCAAAAAGACATAACTTTTTCTTTTTTTTATAAACTTAATCAACTTAATCTGCTCTGAAGACTCTTATACTCTTATGTCAATACATCCTGCAGACATAAGGGCATCCACTCCTCCCTCCCTCTGCTCACCCCCCCCCCCCCACCCCCCCTCTGCTCACCCCCCCCTCCCTCTACCAGACTCTGTCTTCCCCTCTGAGCAGCCCCACCCATGTCCAGCTCATAGTCCCAGCCAGCACACAGCATCCATGTTTTGTCATCATTAAACCTGCACTGCTCGTGCTGCTTTGCTCGATACATGTCACCTGCATGGGGTTGCTGCCACCACCAGCAGTGGAGGGGTTAACTCTATTTTGTCCAGGACCTCATGCCTGTGTGTGACTATGTGAGTGTATGTATGTTGAGTGTGTGTGTATGTGTGTTCCAGTCCACTTCGTGTACCACGCAGATATGTGTGAGTGTTTGTTCCCTTGTTTATGTGTGTGTGTGTGTGTGTGTGTGTGTCCATGCAGGACCGTGGCCTGCTCTTTGCATGTGCGTGTGTGTGTATGTGTGTGTGTATGTAAAGGAGAAATTTGCCTGTCCTTGCCTAAGTGAATGGCTAGGATTAAGCTGACAGCCCACCTTAGTGATGGCGAAATAATTGGTTGTTCAGCTCTGTCCTTGTCAGAGCGCTGACAGTTCTGCAGATGTCCTGTGCGGTTCTCCAAAGGTTAGGCTCAGCTGGGGCCGCCATTCATTAATCATTCCGCTCTGACAGTGCACCGAGCAGCCTGCAGCTGCCACCCCGTCCCCCTCAATTTCTGTCACCGCCTTGCACCACCACCGATACCCCCCCCCCCCCCCCATACACACATACGCCCCCCTTCTAGGTCTCCCACCAGCCCCCCATTGGTGTGTGTATGTGTTTGTGCTCCCCACCGTCCACACAAACAAGTATGCTTAAACATAAATTTGCATTAAAAGTCAAGGGATGTATACAAGCAACAGCATGCCCCCTACATGAGAAGTGTGAACCGGACAAGTGGTGAGGTAAGGATGTAAACAAAGGAAGGAAGTCCTCTCTGCTAATGATCCAACTTGCTCTTCTTTCGTATTTACGGCTCGGTACTGTAGACAGTAAATGACCGACTTTCTTGTGTGCATGTAAATAAGCATGCAAATCCTTCGATACAGTGTTAACACAAGCATGTCTGAATTTCCTGTTGCTCTTTCCATAGACATTACCCAGCCCAGGACTTCAAAAAGCAGCATTAACCCTTACAGACTATTACCCTGTGATTCATCACAGATAATGGTGCTCCTGAAGCAGCTCCACCTATGTATTGTATAGTCAGACTCCAGAACAAGATGCTTTGGCAACTGATGCTTCATGAAATATAAATAAAGGCTTCATTTATTTAAAATGCATGTGAACTTGTTCAATTTCAAACACCCGTCTCAAAATGACAACCATGATCTATGTGAGGTCAGACGCACACACTAAAATTACCTCTCAAGAGCGCTAACAGTTCTGACCATGTCAGCAACATTGTTCTGACCCCTTTCCCTTGTTCACTATCTAACGACCCTCTCAACCTATTTTGTCCCTCGTTCCAACCCATTCTCTTTCCTCTGCCTCCACAAGTCTCTTAGGAGTGAGGTTTCCATCACAGCCGTAGGTACGAGGAGGGGGGGGGGGGGGGGGTTGAGAGAAAATGTAAGAAGGTACAGAGGAAGGAGGAAGAAGAGGAGGAGGAGGTGGTATGGAGGAGTCTACTGGGCACTAAGTGGTGTGAAGAACTGAGATAAATCCTCCATTATGGTCTACCTGCTCCTCTGTATTGATTAACAGTGAGGCTGAAGACAGGAGGCCAGCAGCCGTGAGGAAAAACTCTCTGTGGTCAGAACCATTGTAGTTGTCTGACAAACGTTTGCTCAAAGAAGCTGACCAACTGTGTTATCTAGGAAGTGTATAAGCATTGTGAAATACTCTTAATTGGGATGACATGAAATAAAAAAAATCCAGTTTAACAAAAAAATCATAAAGCAATAGCTGAATCAGCATTCTATCACATTTTATCCTTCCCTTTGATCAGATTGAAACATAACGATTGTCCTTTACTCTAGATTTCATCAACAGCACATTTGTTAATCACTTGTCTTATTAAAACATTCTGAAGTTTTCAACAGATTGGTCAAAAGTTTGAAAACCTGATCAAAATCTTACAGGCAAAACTTTTGTCATTTCCCCCTCTTTTTTATGAGTTCTTTGCTTTCGTTAATCACTTAACAACCTCACAGAGTTATTCTTGTGACCTCTAAGGAGGCAGTAACTCAGTCTTAGCTTCATAACCTGGTGGTTGCTGGATCAAGTCTAAGTATAGACCAAAGCATGGAGGATGGGCTGGTTGCAGCTAGAGAGCCCTTGAGCAAGGCACTGAACCCCCTAACACTTTGGGGAGCCTGTTAGGGTTGCAGCCCCCTTACTCCAGTATCATTCCATTACAGCATGCTAATAGGATCTTGTTGGTACATGTGTGTATTTCTGGCCTATGTGGGTGTAACATGGTTAATAACAGTGTGAAATAAATCATTTTCCTTGGGGATTAATAAAGTATATCTTTGATTCCTTTTCTTCTTCAGTTTCATCTTCTTCGTTGGGTTTCATCTTTGTGTGGGAAGCCACTGGTTTACCTAACCAACCGTAAAGTGAATTTTTTCCTATCTACTTATGAGCGCGGCTTTGCCACAGAGAAAAATTTCTTTTTTTTATCATTAGAAATTCTGACGTTGTTTTTTTAAGCTGTCAGCATTAACACATAAAACACGATCTGATACAGGAAAAAAAGACATGTTCATTTCGTAAAAATGACCAAGTTTTGTTTGTTTTGGATCTTAGTCATCTGCATCTCATGGTTAAGTGAATTTTCACTACTGCTGTGATGAAAAATCACATTACTGCACTTTTATTGGTACATCACTTTTAAAATTCCCAGATGGTTCAGTTGACAAGTCAGAGGTGAATCGACTTTGTAATGTACTGAATGCATTACAGGGTTTAAGTCTGTGCCTCAAGTTTAAGCTAACTACAAGCTAAAAATACAGGTGCACTAATGCACACTAATGTTTAGTGTGCATTAGTGCACCTGTATTTTTGGTACGCTGGCTTTACGCAAATGCAGAGCACTGTTTGGAGGAATGAGAGCTGCCACAGACCTGTGGATTATTAAATCATAGAACCAGGGAAAGCAGCCAAACTGGAACACCTGAAAAGTGCAAATGCTGTTGCATTAACTGGGGATCAGTGGACATCAGTGAGTCATCAAAATGATCTCTGACAAGGATTGGACATTTTGCGCATAGATCCTGTGCATCATTTTTAATGTATAACAGTTATCCTTTTAGTGAATAAACATGGTTTCACTCAAAAATCCCTTTAAGTCATGGTTTTAAACCACAGTGGTGTAGCAGTACAGTGTTTATTTGAATTGTCAATCTATAAAGTCAAGATCAAAAAGAACATTTTGTTTTATTAATTCAATTCCCAAACCAATTTTTGTATTGGTTTGTTTTTTTCTTTTACTCAATGTTAGGATCTGATTTATTCTTTGGATGTTTGTTCAAACAAACTAAAAAACCTATTTATTTATTTTTTTCCCTGATATTAATTTAATGTATTTTCACACAGATTTTCAACTGTACTATGTATGCACAACAGCCTTGCAAGCCATATGTAACAGGGTGTGGAAAAAAAGAGGTGTTTTCAGCAGCTGGGCAGCAGAAGGTCAGATCAATAAATGAAAAAATGGTTGCCTACAGAATATGCTCCCACAGCCTCCCTTTCTAATGCTTACTTAAATGTTAAAGCAACACTATGAAAGCTTTAAGAACTACATGTGCCTTTAGTGCTTTGGCCTTTAAATAAAAGCAGGTGAATGCCCTTAGACTTAAACAAAGAAATGGATAAATTAGTAATTTCTACTGGCCACTAGTGCATGTCTCTGAATGAATGTCTATGTACGTCTCTGAGTTAGAAGCTTATAAAAATCCTGACCTCTGAAGTTCTGCTTAACTTACTGTCATTCAAGAATAGGAATGCTGCCTGGTCATACAGCTCATTAAGTCATGCCAGTTTCTGAACATAATGTTTTCTCTAACCATAAAACAAAAGCCATCAATGAGACAAAGTATTTAGTAGTTTCATCTTAAAACCAGTGGAATAATTTCAAAAGCCCATATTGACCCTCCACCCACATCTATTTACTCTTTGAATAGCAATTGTGGTCTCAGAACCATGGTGGTCGAAATGCTGACATCAGCACAGAGACAGGGGGAAGGGCTGTTTGTTACAAAGAGGAGGTGGGTAGGGTGCCTTGTAGTGCAACTCACAGGAGATTCCCTTTTTTTCAGTCCATCAAAACAGCACTTTTCCCTGGAGACATAAGCAGCCACAGAATATTTACCTCCACAACAAAACAGATGTGGGTATAAACAGTTTAAGAGTAGTGACAGGGGAGCCCATCTCTTTATCGCCTCTCCTCCAAAAGTTCATTTTTCATTAACATGCGCTGCTGTAGGTTGGACTGTTCCCTATGCTGAATGCAAGAGGAATGGAGATTTATAGTATTAATATTCCATACATTATGACCATGCCATTGGGGTGATATTCTGGCAATTACACTAATGAACTCTCAGCACACAGTGCCCCGTGTTAACATCACAGCTTGAGGCTGGACATTCTTTAAAGCTCTAATCTATCTCGCCAAGTCTACACCCATACATCCATCCATATCAGTCATTGCTTAGCATGATTATATTAAAGCAGCCCTCTGCAGGCGCAAGGACATCGAAAACTAGAAGACATATCACCTCGACCAATAATGGGCATGCAAAAAAATGACGGATTCTTCTGCAATTCAAAGGGAAACATAGCAGGGAGTATCATTGATTTGCCCCTCAGAGATTACCTATGTATCATAAGTGTATGTAGATCATCCAAACCACCAGCCTCCCCCTCCTCTTATCCCCCCAAGTGGCTATAGTATTGGAACAGGAACGCAAAGGGGAGGCACATACAGTAGATGACGAGCTGCAGTCACATGGTAAAGCCCACGGAGGATCTCATCAGCCTCTATGTAGATGCGTATGCTGAGTGAGTGATTGCCCATGGCTGGAAATTGGTGTAGAGGGCTCCACGGGGGAATTGGAGGGACGAGTTTCCTCCCTCTCTCTCTCTCTCTCTCTCTCTCTCTCTCTCTCTCTCTCTCTCTCTCTGTCATACACACATATACACAGAGCAGCAAGAACACACTTGCACAGAAACACACAAATGTGCACACTTATTGGAAAACACCCACTGCAAAAAAAAAAGGTGCACGAACATGCACGAACACGCACAAATCTCCCTATATGCACATGCACAGCGAGCCAAGATGATTAAGGTCCTATGCAGAGCAGATTCTGAGTGGTTCTGTGCTGTAGCTGCCTGTTTTCCCTGCTGAATACACGCCACTAGCTGAGAAATCTCCAATGGGGAGGAAACCCGTCATCAGAAATTCCAGATCAGGGGTAATTACGTCGTAATATGCCACATGAAATATTTCTTTGTAGCAGAAATGGGAATCCCTTTGCTTCAAATTTAGAAAAGATGTATTCCACACAGCTTGGCTGCTATTTCTGCAGCCATGTATTTAAATTTGCTCCATGTACAAAAATAGCACAAGGGGATTAATAGCGTAGGCTATCTCTATGTTCCTGTGTCACTGTCACCCAACCCAACTGGCACAGGAGATCAATCCTGCTACAGTGCTGATCAATGATTCTGATCAGGTAAGATTATAGGTATTGCAGAGATATCAATGCGATGATAGATGATTGATAATGCAACCACAGCAATCGATCAGTGGGATATTGCTGATAAGACTCTTTCTGTACAGCCATGCATGGCATATTAGCATGTATCACAGCAGACTGTGGGTCTATCATCCAATATTTATACACAGTATTAGAGGTAAGAGGTATTAATATTGCAAAACAAAGATAAATCTACTCCAGGTCAGATCAATTTATATGTCATAGACATTTAAAACATAGATTTGCTTGTTTATTTTTGTAAGGGTAATATGCACAATCAGATTATACATCACAGAATTTCAAAGGGCGTAAAACTACTGCGTCAAACTGAAAACTAAATGTAGACTATATGTATGTTTACAAAAATTTGTCCATTAAAAATTATTTGGTCATGTTTGCCAGTAACTAACAGTAGACTTATTTCAGGCACTCAAGTAAAGTCAGTTTAAATTGACATTCTGGCTTCTCTCAAAGCCAGAATGTTTCAACTGTATTACCTTTACAACTACGAACCCTCTCCTGTCTTTTTAAGATTTCAGAGGGTTTTTTTGTGCCTAAGTTTATTACTCATTACTGTTTGCATTTATATTATTTTTATTATAAGAACAGGAATTAACTATAGTCACTATATTTTTTAGAAAGCTTGATTAGATTGGTTGTTTTAAAGGAAGAACCTCTGACTTAAAATGAGGTCACAATTCTTTAAGGAAAAAATAAAAAAATAAAAAACAATGCCTGATGGGATTTAAATAATAATGGCATGGTCATGTCCTGATAACTGAAACAATATTAAAATATTTTGTCATTACAGTTAAAAAAGTCATATAACAGCTGATTTCTTTCATAGTCCCAGATATTTGATTTGCTCTGTATCTCCAAAGCCACATATTGTGACCAGTGGTCCATCAAGTCCCCCCTTGGTGGATTAGGGCTGGTGGGGTGATTTGTTACCCTTTTGGGAAGCTGTCTTGGACGCTCATTTTCTCCTGCTGCATATTCTGCCCCTTTGCCGCCACCCCCCGCCCCTCCCTTCCATTTTGATGAATAGCTGGCCGCATGAAGGCAAGCAGCCGATCTCACCACCAAGGTTACGGTAACCTGGGCCCCTGCATCGGGGGGCTACCTGCCTCCAATAAGCTGTGGGGGAGAGGGAAAAAGAGAGGGAGAGAGTGGAGGTCTGTGCTGTGCTAGAGAAGGAGCAGTCCAAGGATCCTCATTTATAGGCTTTAAATCTGCATGGCAATTTCTGGAGGCTGGGGCTGGATGGGATTCTGATTACTCCTCCTCTACCACCCTCATCCTGCTATCCCCCTCTCTCCTCCTCCTCCTCCTCACCCTGACTCCCCTCCAGCAGGTTGATGTCTCCCTGCCTAGCTTTTGTCACTGATCACCCTGCCCCTATCCGCCCTGATTGCTGGATGAGCAGCATTACGGATCACTCTGAAGGACAGGAGGGACTTCTCTCAATGAATTGTTCGCCCCCCCTTCAGAGAACACCAGTGGCTGGATTCCACGAGTCAGAATATGAATGGATTTATTCGTCTGTTGATTGAATGGATGGATGGGAGATCAGCTTATCGGCACATTTTGGGTGTCATCTATCTGCAAAGAAAGATATCTGAGGAGGGGAATGGGGGCAATTAGTGTAAATGAGCTGTGCAAATGCATGGAGATAATCATCATATATTTATTAAATATGATTCATAATAAATGTTTAAGTTATAATATCTATGTAGGGCTGCTTCACAAGGATTCATTTATGTCTTTCAGCCAATTGGAAAGCCAAACTTTCACAGTTCTCATGCCCTTCTGTGACCATCTTCTCCACCAGCCGGTGAACCCTCTTGCCTTTTCAAAACAGCCCAACCAGCAGTTTTGCTGGCTCCACTTTCTCACAGCCACCAATTTCCAACAAGTGGCCAACAAATAACCCCCATATTAGAAAAAATATAATCCATATCTAAAACCAGAGTGAAAACATTCTAACTCTGACACTATCTCAGGCTCCCTGCTTTTGTGCGCTTTTATATTTGCACACAAAGCCCTGAACGCAGCAGTTTTCTTTCTCTTTGTGGGGATGTCGGGGTTTTCATCGCAGTCCAGCACCACTAGAGAACACTGTCTCTGCCAGCGATTAGAGCCCGAGGTACAAGAGGGCCACTTCACCTCCAAGATTAGAATGAAACAAAGACTGGAGTCTTCGTATTGTGCCAAGAACGGTAACAGACAGAAGAGGAGAATAGTCTGAGCCAAAAACAGACTTGCCGGAGAGTCTGAAGTGGAGTGACTTGTCCGGGAAAAAAGATTCCAGTGTCTTTCTAAAAAGGGGGAAATGATGATTCAATCCTGCCAGATCTCACAGTAAAAAGACAGGATTAAAGAGGATCTCTGCACAAACTGAAAGCTCGCTCTATCCTCGATTTTTTTGCGGAAAATTGTGCTTCACACCTTCATATCTTCCATATCAAGTGCAAGTTGAGCATACAGATCACACTACTGCACCTCTGGCCTTTGTTACCTTCCACCAGTATTGTAGATTCAAAGCACTCAGCCTGCAGGGTCAAGGCCTCGCTGTGTGGAGAGGTGAAGGCAACATGACCCGCCTCCGCCTATTCTAACTACTTTCCACCGCCACCCACCTCCTCCTGCACGGCTTCATCCCATTTATTCCTCCATGTTTGTAACTGTATGTGTGCCTGCATGGCCGTGTTTCTCACATCTTTTGCCTGCTCAGTCAACAGACCCTTGGCTGCCCACCACTGGTTGCTAATTGCTGCTGACATTGTTTGGCCTCTCGCTGCTTAGTTTAGGACAAACCCCTCATTCATGTGCTGCGGACAGCTCGTTAGGGGCCGACCCCCACCTCCTGCATCCATTGCTCTCTCCGTCTCTCTATCCCTCTCTCTCTCCCTCTTTCACTGACCTCCTTAATTAACTGGTAAGGCGCTGCTGGGAAATTTGCACACAAAGGCCTGGTGTCTAGCCTGTTAGCCTCCCACTACCCAAACAGCCCCTTCAGCCTCCTACTCCTCCTCCTCCTGCTCCGCCTGTCTCCTCATCCCTATCCTCAGCAGCAACTGTCTTCATCCCAGCCCCAAACGGAGGTCATTGTACAGATGTAGAAAAAAGATAAAGTGATTCAGTTCTCATTCAGATGTCGGTTCATTCTTTTCTAGCTCCCTTTATTTCGCCTTTTCTTTTCTGCATTAATAGCAGACCTCATTAAAAGCGCTTGTTTGGAAGTAGTTCACCACTGATACACTCTTAAGTTTTCTCTGTTTGTTTGCTTTTTCTATTTACTTTTATCTCCCATTTTTCATCCCTCTCCTTCTCACACTCCTCCCTTTCCCTTTTCAGGAAGCCCTTCCAGGCTTCAGCTGTTTTTTGTGGTCCCTGCGGAGGGCTCCCCGAGAGCAGTTAGCTGGTTGTCGGGGACGAGGGCCCTCTAAAGGGGCCCGCTCAAGAATGCTGAGGGCAAAGAAGTGTAAACAGGTGGAGCCTCTCCATTATAATGGTCCCCCCTCTGCACACTCACACACTCCACCTCAGACTGTCTCTTTCTATGGCCATGTCTCTCACACACAAGCATATAGTCAAATATATACAAGTACAGTGTTCTGCATTCCACCACTGGATATGCGTTATGTGTGTCTCTTGTTGTTGGACAACACGCCGTTCAAATAGCATCCTACATCTCCCAGGGTTCTTTTTTTATGTTTTGTGAAGTGGTCCGTCAATAGGATGCGTGCATATGAGTTAAGGGATGTATGCATTTTGCATGTGGAGATTGAAGAATAAAAACTCTAACATAATGCCTTTTAACATCATTTCTCCAGCATTGCTTCAGCATTTTATAGCCTTTTAATATATCTGTCCTCTGTTTCTTTCTGCTTGCCTGCACTTAAAATTTTCCCTTTTTTGGGCTTTATGACTTTATTTTTTGGACTTTAGTTTTTACTATTAAGGAAAAATACAGTTATTTGGAGGCAAGTGCTGAAAAAAAACACAATTTTCATCTTAGAAATCACCTTTTATACAATAAGTACAAAAAGTAAGTAAATTTGTGTTTGGTAGATTATTTCTTTGTTTTGAAAAAGGCACCCTGGCAATCTTAAATCTTATATCACTGGAAAGCCTGTTTATTCCCCTTTTAAATGGAGACACATTTGTAAGGAAAATGTATTTTTAGGATGAGCAGCAGAGTTGAGTATGTGGGTTGCATCCATGAAAAATTTGGCAATTTATTTCTGCCAATGCCAAACAGTTTATTCTGCCATTGACTCTTGTTCAGTATTGTTTGGTGGATTGGATGACTGAATTTTGAAGAAACAAGACATAATTGCAGTTATAAAATAAGTTAATTTAACTTACAGAAGCCTCAGTAGGGTGAAAAAGATACAAACACAGCTACAACAGTAGGCACCTCCTCCTGATGCTGGTCACCAGCCTGTTCCCTTGTGATGTCAGATGGCATCCAATTCTTCAGCCAGCATTTAAAGAAAGTCAGCCTTGGTCATACAGGTGCCAATCAGGTGTTAATCAAGCACTGGATTGTCAGCACCTGGGTGGTGCCAGAAGCAACAGCAGAATAAGATGTTTGGCATCGGCAGAGAATATTTGGCAAATTTTAGACGGGTGCAACTCACATACAGAGTTTTACTGCTCATGCCACAAATGCATGTTCCTTACAAATTTGGCACCATTTAAAAGAAAATGAATGGGCCTTCCATTGGTATAAGACTTATAACCAAGAAATAAACTACCAAACACAAACTGCATTATTTTTTGTGTTAATATTAGCTTACGGTGTTGCAAGTTTCCTTAGCTTTCCTAAAATCTATCTCTCTGTTCTTGGAGTTGATCTCAGATGTAATTGCAGGTTAAACTTAATTAAAAGAAAAAAGCCCCCAAAATTAATCAATTAAAATTATAATACCATCTGCAAAGGAACTTTAAAAATATGATTTAAGCACATGAACTGATTGTTACTGGTTGAATTTTTAATCTTAATTATCAACTGAAATTGTCTCTGACCTACTTGGCCACACTTTGTTTGCATTTGTTCTGACAAAGTCCTAACAGTGTGCTTCTGTGTGACATGCGTTTGAATTTTCTCTTCATCAAACCACCAATGATGAAATCCTTTAAGGCAGAGGAAGGGTACAGGGGTGACAGTAAGAGAAAGAGGGAGAGAAACTAACTTCTGTTCGCCTGGGGAGCGCTCTGCAGCCCATCTGTTGAAATTGTTCCACATATTGTGACCTAGATAAAGGAAAAACTTCACTCTTATAGGTAGCGCAGCCTTACTCCATGTTTGACACTTGTCTATTCATTTTAGTGGTCTAGGTGTCTCAAAATAGAGGAGTTTTGCATAATTTTCAGCTTTACATATGTATGGTTTTAATAAACGGGTATTAGAAGAATGATCTACGTCAAGTTACATGAAAAAGTTATCCTTTTTTAAGGAGCTGCTCTGTATGCATCTGAAGTTTGAATTTAAACATTTCACAAAGTGAAAACACAAAAAGATCTCATGTCTGCATTTAAGAAGATGAATGACATCAACTGCACCCAACCAGTCAACCTCTGGCTGCCCTGCGTAGCATTGCGCTATCTCTTCATTCATTGAAACGTGTTGCTTTTCTTTTTTCTGTCTTTTTCTCTCTTTCCAAGGACCTCAGTCATTGTGGAAAGAAGATGCCCAGGGTTTCTGTAATTGACAGGGGGATGGAGGAGCAGGGGAAAAGGTTAAAAGAGATATCCTTTGCTTGAATAAGACGGCAAAATTGACTGAGAGAGAGTCTTTCAGAAACTCAGGCCTGACCTTGAAGAAGGACGAGGAGGAGGTTCCTTCCCTCTTATGGACAGAGGACAGAAGGTTAAGTGGAGGCGTCACAGCAACTCACCACACACATACTGTAAATGCACACGCTCGTGCAAAGATACAAGGAAACACTGGTGAGAGGCTCCTATTGTGCACCTCTCTGACAATATTATGTTTGGGTAAGAAGAACATTAATTTGCCTTCTTTGAAGGGAAGTGCACTTCTCAGCCATCTTCAGTCCACTTGAGCTAAAATTAGAGTGGTGCCCCCCCTCCTGCCCCACAGTCCTTCCCGCCACCACCCACCCACTGATTGTCTCTGCTGCCGTCCCAAATGAGGGCCCCCAAGACCCTATGCACTCTCATAGGTGGTAGTGGGGGGCGGGGGGTTGTTCAGTGCATGTAAGCTTGCAGGTGGGTTGGTAAGTGACAGACTTGTTCCGTTTGTACTCCTCTTCTGAACCGTCAAAGAAGAAACAAGTAGTAGAGAAGACATGGTGAGGACTGAAGTTTTCACTGAGTTCAGTAGACTAAATAGATGGTATATTGATTAAAATGATGAATCATGTAATTTTAAAAGCCTCAGAAGGCTATTACAAAGTCACAAATTTGACTCAGAGAGCAATGAAACTCTGACGTATGACATATTTTGGCTCCGCTATACCACTTAGTCATTGCAGAATGCTGTCTACCACTGAGTCCGGATTTTCTAAAGCTCCTGCTTCTGAAAAGAAAAAAACCTTGTTACTGCTGCTGAGTGTGAATAGATGTTGAGTTTCTCTAAAGAAGGCAGCAAAGACTGTTAGACATGCTCTTTGTGTAAACTAAGCATCCACTTTATTAGGTACACCTTGCTAGTATCAGGCTGGACTGCCTAAATTCTTTTGTGGAATTGATTCAGTGTGAACTTCAGCAGGTCATCTTGATCACATCTACATGCCTAAATGCATTATGTTGCTGCCATGTGATTGGCTGGAACATTTAATTTTAGAGATATGAAAAATCACAACCACCAGGGAGAGATTCATAATGAATGAAAAAATGTTTGGACAAGATTTTATTCAGGATTTAGCCTTCACTCCATTTCAGATTCAGTCATGACAGAGTTTCTTCCCCTTATGAAGATGTCAGAATTTTCTTTGTAGTCCTTTAAGCTAATTTCAACAATTACTCTACACGCCCTGCCCTGGTCCAGTTCCCCATGAATCAAAGAACACAACCAGAGGCCATGCAAAGGCGTCACCTCAAAGTGTGAAGTACAGGAGACACCGTCATAATTACTGCGCCCTATGCCGCCTGCCAACATTAAATTTTAAGTGTGAATGTGATTATCGTGTGGCATTCATTTTTAATGGGCTTTGCCTCTATGTGTTTTAGCATGCGGCAAGGCCCGGCAAACGGCTGACTCAGGCCCTTTTCTGCTGATGGCGCATATATTTCGCATATATACATGCACTGCTTATTCCTCCTTCTCGCAGAGCCATCGTCTTCTTCCTCTTCCTCCTGCCCCTTTCCCTCCCCTCCTTTATAATTCTGGTAGTAGGAGATGGGCCAAGGGGAAAGAGGGTGAGGCGGTGCCCTCAGAGGTCTCACCAGCCAATAGGCTTGGCCAAAGGTTTCGCTGGTGAGGCAACTTGCCCCAGGTGACCCTCATTTGCTTTAATTTGTAAGGAAATCAAGTCCAGAATTTGGATTATTAAAACCAATTATCATCTGATTACTCTGATGCCAATATAGTTTGGAAATGCCCCGGTCATGCACCGCAAAATATCTTCCTATAAAACTTTTCTATTTCATTCTATTCACTTCTAATCTGTCAAAGCCTAAATCCCGACTCACTACCTGACCCAATCTGCCCCTGATCCAATCTGTCAGAGGAAAGATGAAGGCTGACTTGGGAAAGATGTGGGGCCTATAATGAGCATCTCTGTCTCATACAAAGTAACCAGTCAGACTGTAAGAAGCATGTTACCCATACTCCTACACAGACTTAATAATGCCTTTAGGAGGGAAAAAAAGGAAAATAGAAAAAGAAATAAAGGTAGGGTTCCTGTGAATCACAGAGGAAGCGATAAGGCCTTGAAATTAAAACAGATATATAGCCAGTCCAGTATGGAAATCAATAACATATTATTAACCGGGAGGCCACCAGGAGAGAGAGATAGGTGAGGCTTAAATGCATATATATTCATAATAACAATATTGAGATATATTATAAATAAAAGGAAAGGGGAGTAAATACCAGGCTGGCTTTTATTAGCTGCCAGTCTCCCTGCCAATATGTGCCGTGACTCTGCTGTCCAAAACGGTAACTGTCCGACGCCGGATCAAATTAGAGAGACTGACAGGCAATAAGAAATTGGTGAAGTTAAACGTGATTCCCGCAGCAGCGCACTCCCAGCTCTTTGAATATTAGTGCCACGGTGTCACAGGGTAGCAGGGGGGTTTGGAGGATGTGGGGTGGCGTAGAGTATGGAGACAGAGCTAAGGTAACTCCTGATAAAGTTTTATTAAAGCCTTGTGCATTATTTGTCTCCCCCCACCTTTTCTCCCCCCTTTTTCTCCTCCCTGCACTCATTCTTTGGCCCTAGATTGTGATAAGCCTTGACAATGACACTGGCATCCCAAGGACACAGAAACGGCTCGCTGTCACTCGCTTTCTCTCTTTGTGCGCTTTGTCCATAAAACGCCTGCGCTAACTGCCATACCAGTACAATTCTTTGACTCCTATTTGGTTTGATCCAATTTGCTGGAAATATATTGAATAAAATAACACCAAGTTGATAACAATGGAGAAAAAAAGTGGGTGTAAGCATGTATAAGAGCAAACAACTGATGGCCAAAAAAATAAAAGATAAATGAAAAAGTGAAGCTGTCGTACGCTTAATCAAAACATTTTTTGAACCTCTTTAGCTGGTAGTTAAAAATGGATCATACACCCATATAAACTACATCTATTTTCGCACTAAAAGGCTGATTCTATGATTTGGATTTGAGCATGCTTTTGTTTCAACATATATAAAGTAAGTAGTGTCTCCAACAGAATAACAATGAACCTGTGGAGGTAGCAACAGGTTTGTGGGGGAGGTGGCAACTGTATATGCACACCATAACATATACATCCACCCGTGGATGTAACCTCAGTGACGTCACCCACTGGTTTCTGAAGCAGAGTTTTGATGCCTTTCATCAGTGGACAAAATGTTGCAAATGCTGACTTAAGCTAGCTTTCGGTTAAACTAACTGTACGCAAAGAGGTGACATTGAGCTGGGCCTTTAGCCTTACCGCTAACAGCTACAGCGTGCCCCCCCGTCTGTCGAGTCAAATAAAAATTCAAAACTTCATAATCCTGATATCTTCTCAAAGGTAGTGTTGGTAATCAGTGTGTTTGAAACACATTTTGTTATACTGGTTAAAATGATCTGTATGTCCCGATGGCGATTAATGCATGATGTGTTCTTAAAATAGAGTGAAAAATATCTGCTGTCCACAGCAGGAGTAAACCTGGGAAAACACCAACCAATACCAGCATTTAGGATCCAATTTATTAAACCAATGAAGTCCCATTCTGCCATTCTGCCTGCCTCCTGCACCAGCGTGTACTAGCCCCAATTCAATGGGAATAACCAAGAGGAATCCAAATACACTGGAGAATGGCAGAAAAACTACCTATACCCCGATTACTAGTAATGTAGTGCAAACAAAAATGATGTGCTGAGGACCAGTTTGAGTCTGGTTTTGAATCAGTTACGATCATATGATTGCGAATCAGTGGCGCTTGTTCATGTGAGCGGGGGAGGAGGAGCTCCAAATGTGGAAAAGCAGGAGCTAAACGGAGACCTGAGAATATGCTACATTCAAATTCATGCTAGTTTCTCATGACTACCAACCCTGCCTTTAACTATTTAAAATAAATAAATAAATAAACAAATAAAACATAATGCTGTGTGCTGTAAACAGGCTTATAAACATTCTTTTGACTGTTGGGTGTGTATGTTTTGAATAAAGCCTCCTTACCAGCAAAGTTCTCCCCTAAAAATGTTTACTTTATACAGAGCTGTGTGTGACTGAAACATGTTTATTATGGGGTGTATAGCTACATCCAAGCAAAGATGGTGTAGAATGACATCAGCAGAAACACATAAGTGGGATTTACTGAAGTCTCTTATCTCCAATCACAGCAGAGCTTTCGTCGGTCAAAACATGACACATCCACAAGAGTACAGAGGATATTTATACATACTATCATTTCAAAGCAGGATATCTAATTGCTCATGAAGGTGGAGAGGCTGGGCAAAGTTGCAGATCTGGAACTGTTATGGAATTGTGGTATTGGTACTTTTTCCATTTTTTTAAGTCTTAAGCTTAACTGTAACTTTCTGAAGTACTTCTATTACAACTAAGATCATTTGAATCATTCAGTAATAATGTCATTATCAAAATTGCTTCCTCTTTTCACTCTTACTTCCTTTCCCACCAACTTTTCCAATTTGTTTTATCTGTCTTTTCCTGAACTCTTTGCTCTGACTTTTAGTGCAGGGCCACACAGGGAGCAACGGTGGGCCTTTTTTCTTTATTAAGCACCAAAACAAAAATCCACTCCACACCCAGATGCAGTTTGACTGCGCCTGCTTGTGCCGCACAGTTTGTTTTCAAATGAATAGCTGAGAAAACTCGGTGGCCTTTTGCCCAGCATGTATACCAGCCTCGCCTCCTACTGCTACGACTACTATACTTCCCAGCAGGTCCATCATTTCCATTCTGTCTTTCCGCTCTCTTCCTCTTTCTGTATTTCTGACTGGCTCTTTGAACCAAGCATGGGGCCCGGTGCCATTGTAAGACATGCCTTCTTCCTTCCCAAGTTTTGTCTGTGTGTTCTTCAGCCCCATTGAGGGTTCCCCAGCCTTTTTTCAGCATACAGCTCCTTTTGTAGCCTCTAGAAAGGCCTTCATCTCGCACTTGTTTTCTTCAAACTAACCCCCACCACACCCCCCACCCCATCCCTGCAACCCTCCTTTTCTCCTCGCCCTCCTCCTCCCTCCCATCAGAAAAAGACAGGAAGTGAATGCAGATGTCGGACCCACCTGAGCTCATTGCTCATTCTATCTTTCTCTATTCTCTCTCCCACGCGTTATTCTCTCTTTCTGGCTCACTTTTTTTTTCTTCACACCCCCATGGCTGAAGCAGTTGCTACATCACACACTGAACACATTGACATACTGAACCTCACAGTGGAGGCTGTCCATCACAATAGCAGCATGCTTGTTTGTTGTCTCTCTCAGTTGCCTTGCTGTCTAAACCTTTACTCGTCTGTAATGCTACAGTATGCAGACAGGTAAACAGTGTTTGTCTTCAGTCTGTGCCTTCAAGTCTTTGTGAAGAGAGGAAAATCCTAACATTCCAACAGTTTGTGCTTTACCAGGAATCAAGTTTAAATATTTCCTCGTCAAGCATTATGAAACAGTCAGCTAATGATGATACTGAAGAAAATTATGACTGACAAACACTAAAAAATCAAATTACAGGCAACTCCACAAAATATTTACTCTGATCTTATTTCAAATAAAGAGCTTAAGACCTTATTCAGAAGGTTTAAAAAAAATAAAAAACAGTCCTGCCATCCTGTGTAAAAGCAAAACAGTACTCTTCTCTGCATACCTGGCAACGTTATTAATACTCACAACAATGGTGATAAATTATCATCTGCAAAAGTGCCATAAAGAACAGCCTGATCACACACATCGTTTCAGAAAAATATCCACAGAAAGAAATGTGGTACGCTTTAGCTCTGCCTGTTGACACGAGTGGAACTCTTTTCCGATTACTACAAACCAAGTGACACATCCTCAAGTGGCGGATAAAAGAGCAACAGTGCTGAAAGTTCTGGCATTTGCCCTCTTCATGTTTGACTCTGAGTCATCAGTGAAGCAGTAGGAGAGCTGAGTGAGGACAGAAGTGTGAAACATTCCTGCAGAATTTCTGTTAACCTCATGAATATCTTTAAGTTTCATATAAATCAAAAGCCAACTTATTTTTTTTTCTGGACTTTCATGCTGTGGCAAAAGAGTTGGATGTCTGAACTGAACCCTCTTGTGTTTAGTACAGGCTAGTTAACTGAAAGTATTGCAAAGCCAAGAGTTCAGTTTTGATATCACAGAGGCAATACATTAGGCCAGTTTCTGGAATAAAAAAAAAAAACAAAAACTGGTTGTGTTCATCTTAAAAGCGTTCTTCTGATTGTGATGATTGTGAACATGCCACTTGCTAGGATGTTGTCTGTCATTGCAACACTTAATCTCGAGACAACAACTTCAAGAAGACCTTCGATGATTAGCGCTTTCGAGATCTAATCTTGAAGATTACAATGCCTAAACCGTTTTAAAACCCAGTTTGTTTTCCAAAGGAGTGGATTTGATGAACAAAACTTGACACTTTAAAATCAAAAGCGGTGACATGGGTCAGATGGTCAGATAACGGGGAACTTCCACCAGATCCATGTTTGCTCCATATCTGCTCTATCATGGCTCGTAGGTTTACTCAAGTCAATGTGTGGATCCACTCCACTGCGGTTCTGCTCTGTACCAGCTCCAACAATCCAGAGCCCTCTGTTGCAGGTACACATGACTTCTATTTTGGTCAGATGCTGGAGCAACAGGCTGAACATTTTTCAGAGCTTCATTGTCAAAAACGGGTGAGGGGAAGCTCATCATGGAGGCAGTAAACAATTGATTCTGTTATTACCACAGGAAATCCTCAGTGCAGTCTCATGACTTCAGCTGTCTGGCTGTGCTGTTCCGTGCTAGGCTCTGAAAACGCAGCCTGTGGGTATCAGCAGATGAGAGAGCACAGAGCCAAACTGTGGTGACGGACTGAACATGAACCTGGAGAAAGTCTGTCTTTCTGTAGTCAGGGTACAGCCCCGGCAGTTGTTACTGAGAGCCTTTTATGTCAAAAGTCCTTTTTGTTTCTGCATTCATTCTGGGAAACAGAGATGAAACTTTGCCTGTCATTGAGGTGTGGCCTTTTTCATCATTCAGGCAGTAGTGACCAGAGCTTTTTTGTTTGAGGAAGTACTGTTGTTGATAGTGCCATTGAAAGATTTATCGTGTCATTCGAGCCTGATATAGACCTCTTCTGTTTGGAAAGTGGATTTTAAGTCACTTATCGCACGTTTCTACCCTAAATAACTCTATTTTGTCATATTGTTACCTTCTCACCACTCACACTTTTATCTGTTCTATATCAAAAATGAAAACAGAAGTTGAAAGGTGGTCAGAGGCCAAAGACTTCTTAAACTGCATCTACAGTTTCTGACTAAATGTACCAAAGCAGTGAGGAAACCCACAGCAGGGCCTTTACTGGAGGGCAAGAAAATCAGTGAAACAACCGTAACTGCCAGAAAAATTCCCTGTTGAGTTGGCACAGCTGTGAAACCACTGGGCCTCCTTAAAGCCCATCAGAGTGCATGTTTGTTCTGTGGGACATATATGCTGCCTGGCACCACCCACAATCCTTGGCATCTTCCTGGAGAAGACCACGGGACAGTGCCCTCACTGCCCCAGGGATCAGGGCAAGAGGGCACGCTGCCTGGTGCAGACACATGATGGGCGTCTGGCTCCTGTCACGGTGCCCGCTGCCTGGGCAGGGCGCGGGAGAGAGGTGGGGGGGCCTGGCACAGGGCAACGGCAACTGGTAAAGTTGGCACGAGGGGCAGATAGCATTCTTTCACATGCCATGGTGGCATTCAGACAGGGCTGCTTTTTGGCAGGAGCCCCTAGTCCTGCTTCTGTTGTCGTTTCAGGCGGTCCCTGGTTCCCCAAACTGCAAATGAGCCTGGAATTTAGTAGGCTGTCTTTCAGCAGTGTGTTGCCATGACTTCTAATGGAGGGCAGGACAGAAGGGTCAACAAGACTTTTGTATTACAGAGCTTTAATTGGAGGGCAAAGTCAACAGAATTTCACTGCTAATTGCCATCTCTGTGTCCATTTCCAACTGTATGCACAAAGAGACTGGCAGCAGATACAAGCCATGCGTGGAAGAAAACAGGGTTTATCAATTTATCCTGGTGCCTAAAAATTCAGGCTGCAAAACAAGCCAAGAAAATGATATGGAACAAGTCTAATGTCTGCAACTAATGTCTTTTTTGACTGCATTACAAATATTCCTGTTTATGATACACAAATCGTTTATGTTATTGTAAAAATGGCTGATAATTTCATCACCCAAAATCAATACATTTCTGCTTTCAATAACCATAACACCTGAGAAGTCCCATGGGGCATTTCTGCTGCTTTGTAGCTAAGCATTGTTTCATCTGGGTTGTAGAATAAAAGAAAAAATGGCAGTGGACAGCTAGATAAGTTGGAGGTTGCAGATCGCCAAGGATGGGTGTGAGGAGAGAGGAAGGAGGGTGTTTCTAAAACACAGGGAAAGACTGCGTATGTCCCTGTGTGCATGTATGCGTGTGTGTCAGGAATAGAGAAAGAGAGAGAGAGGGTGAGAAAAAATAAAAGGGTTTATATGTATGTGTGGTAAGTTAGTGTGTGTGCGCACTGGTACAGAGATGGATCACCAGTGCTTGTATCTTCTCCGCGGCCATGCCTAACAGCACGTCAGCGGCAGCCTCCATTTACATTAGGGAGATTTAAGCTGTCTCAGGCAATGGTGACAAGTCAAGGTGTTTCACTTTAATTACAGCGGGCAAGGTCACCCCCTAGCTGGCTCACCCTCACACAGGAGAGAAGGAGGAGAACGGCTACTGCGAGGAGGTGCTGCTGCTGCTGGAGGAGGAGGGAGGGATGGTGTGAGCTCACGCCTGTATTTACATTCTTGTTTTCAGCCCCCCCCCCCCCCCTTTTCTCAAACTGCTTCCCTTTAATAAACCGACTCACACACCTTGAAAGCATACACCATATGCACACAAACACACCGGAGGCATATTTAAAAAAAAATGAAGAAGAAAAAAAAAGGCGGATTTAAAGGGAAATACTCTAAAGATAATATGACTTACACAGTACACAAACAATACATTTGACCCTTCACAAACAGGATACACAAACAAGCACACATTTCCCAGCAAGCCTGTTTGTTCCAAATAATCCCTAGTGACAAAATAAACGCCACAGTGTGTGAGGTTATAGCCTTAATGGGCCATACGCCATTGAGGTGACATAGAGTATTACACACCCTTAATATGACAGCGATTGCCTACTTTGCTTTAGCTAGGTCACTCTGCCTGTTTTTCCTCTTTACCTCTCCCCTCCAGCTCGTCTGTCCCGGGACCATGGTGTTGTACAGTGGAACTGACAGGTGGGGAGTTCATAGAGGGCTGTTTTTGTGGGAGTTAACCCTGTCCTCAGAGGGCCCCTGCCACCTTTAGGTTATGCTTTTTTCTCATCTGGTTTTAACTTTACTACTTTACTACTTTATTCCTACACTGTCAACGTACAGGGTGTCCATAAAGTCTCTTTACAATTCTAAAAATATAAAACAAAGGTAACTGATATGATATCTCAATTGGATTTGTTCTGTGTACTCAGTAGTTATCAAAGTTTTTAATCACATTGCATTTATGCATATAAGGTATCTTTGTTGATAAAAGAGGTACTGTCAAATGAACCCCTAATAACTCAAGAAAAGGCAGGATGTGTGTCATGGTTTATTGAAACAAAATTGGATATGCAGACTCAGTGAAACTACAGAACTAAGTATGAAAGACATCCAACATCATGTCTGTCAATTCTTGCATGGTGCGAGAAATTTATGGAGGCAGAGACAGGACGACCAAGAACATTTGAGGAAAACATTGAAAGGGTTCTCCTACAAAATTACTTCTTTTATTGAACTGTTAAAAGAAAAATTTTGTAACCATGGTCACTTTTACCTGTTATCTGTTGCTTTGTTAGTACACTTTTTTTAAATTGTAAAGTTTACTTTAAAGGAACCCTGTATAACATTTAGGGGTCAACTTTGTTCATCAAAGAGCACCCTTTACTCTTCAGTGATAGCTCTACTACTTTGACATTTCACTGCACAGCATGTTTTACTGGCATATGACCACTCAACCAGAGCAAGGAGGATGTCGATCTGCAAGAAGTGCTAGCTCTGCTAGTGTTAGCCACACTTGGTACAAACCTATTTGACACTGCTCATCCACACTCTGAACCTCTGTTTTGCTGCGATAAATACAAAATTTTCTCAATTTTTCACTGTTTTTTGAGGCCTTATTTAACTTCAGACCAGTTGGGTCTTCGGGTTTTAAAATTGGGATTTGATGAGGAGCAATTTGTTGCTTCACAACTTTTTCCATCCTCTTCCATTGCCTTCCATTGGACCCATTGATGTTTTGCTACCTATAGAACCCTGCAGTTGTCTTTGTGGGCTAATTTTGCCTGTGAAGAGTCTCTGTTAGGGTTTGGAATTGTGTATTTTAAGGATATTCCAACACATGATTAAGTAACTTCTTCTGTATGATACTTACATGTTTAAGATTATTAGAGTCAATGATCTGTTTATAGATGGGCAAAGGAAGATTAAAATGGCCGATTTGTATATGCAGCACCCTGCTGAAGATAAGAAAATGAACATTTTTTGGAAATGAAGCACAGTATCAGGAGTCATCTTGATGAACTTGTATTAGTTTTTTATAAACACTGACACGTTAAGTGAATTTTTGATAAGATTAACAAACTGTTAGGCTAAAAAAAAAAAGGAAATGCTCTGTATGCCCCAGTCTGCAAGTCCACACATGCTCTTAACCCTCTTTTCATTTGCATGTTTTCTCCGCAGAGATTTGATGTCAAGCTGTCAGTTAAAAGCAGCCTTACCTTTCTTATCAGCATCACAGCTTTACCCGTGAAAACTGCAGTCATTTAAAAAAAAAGAAGAGGCAGGGGGGTGGGAGTGAATGAGAGAAAGGGGGGAAAAAGAAAAGAGAGGGAGAGAAGGGAGGGAGAGGGAGAGAAAAAGAAGGAAGTGCCTTCGGGGGAAGTTATTAAAGAAGGTGCAAGCTGGCTGGCTTGGCAGCAGTTCAAAGGGGGTGGATCCACTTGCCTCCCTGCACCCAAATGGCAGTTGCTGGCACCATCGCTAAACACACAATGCCTCGTGGCAAAACTGTGTCTTTCATTGACAGATGAGTGGGGCAAGGAAAGGAAGGAGGGAGGAGGGAGGGAACACAAAATGCTGCGATTCGTTCGCTTTTTTTTTTTTTTTTTTTTTTTAAGGTGGAAAAAAAAGGCTTAACCTGAAAGAGGTGTAAGCCCCCTAACAAGTAGTGAAAGGCAGACTCCACACACAACACACACACATACAAAGCATTAGTGTGGGATGGTGTGAAGAATTACAAAAGGGAACTGTCAGTTTTGTCAAAAGTATCTAGCTTCGGGTACAAGGAATCAGGAATAATTCTGATGTTATTTCGGGAAGAAAACTGAACTTTAGAGTTGAAATTATTTCCATCTTTACAATATTTGTGTTGTATTAAACTATATTGTTTGGGGGTTACACAAAAATTAAAAGCACAACATTAAATTTACTTCACACCTGCACAAACTATAAGTCAACATCTTCACATTTGCTTTTCCTGTGGGTCTGACTCCATGCTTCCCCGCAAGCACAAGGTTAACGGATTTTATTGGATTCAGGCCCTTGAGCATCAGTCAATACTGCCTGTCAATAGTTCTTATTAATAAATGGATTTCAAAGAATTTATTTTATTCCCCTTAATGTAAAACATGCATTTGAAGCATGATGCAAAGCCAGGCAAGATAGGAATATGGACACACTGTACATGCGCAAAGAGGGTTTCGCCACTTGAGGACTGAACTTGGGGCTGCTAAGTATATAGGATATACAGGATACACAAATGGTATACATATTTCTAGTCAGATGTTCACAAACACACAGATTAAATGCTTGCATCTCTTTCATGTTTACAAAAACACACACGAACAAACTGCCCATAACACCAGGCCAGCTTGTAGTTAGATTTATGCATACATATATAATCAGCAGCCTATATAGTAACCCTGACCCTGCAGGTCTAGGCCAAGGCCACGGAGATGCATCTAAAAAGTCTAAACTACAAAGGCATTAATAACATCCTGTCCCATCAACCTCTGCATGCAGGAGCTTCAGCACATCGAGTGGCTGGATGGAAAAACGGGAGGATGGATGAAGAATGGATGAAGGATGGAGGAGGGAAGGAGTAGCATGCAAAATATCATGAGTTGAAGATACAATGAGGGATAAAGACACCGTTTCCTATGAGCACCATAACTCGCTGCCATAAGGACCTGACTCTTGCCAAGATGTGCGTTTGTTTTAGAAGCATATAAACGGAGAGTGGATCTTTTGCTCTTAGAGGTTATGTATTTATTTGTCATTACGTAGAGCTTTTCTTTGGAAAGTGACAACAATCAAACTTTGTAAACTCAGTGTGTAGCGTAGTTTCAGGTTCAGAAGGTGAGCAGTCTATCTTTTATTCAGATCTTGGTCAACTCACTTCTCACTGCTAAACTATGCTGACCAGTGTACTGTCATCATTGAAATTTTAAATGTCAGTGTATTTGTGTTCTCCAGGGATAATCAAACCCAACCACAGATATAGAGTAAAGGCATTTAGAAACAACCAATTCTGGTGCTTTAATGACATCATAAGCACCAGAATTGACATCAAAATCTCTTCCTGATTCTGTTGGGCAGGACCAGATTAATTTACATGTTGAGGTCTCTATGACAACACCATGCCGGCTGAGTTAGTTAGAATTAAGTTAGTAGTAAGAAGAGGAATCTGTTTCCTCTGCTATAAACGATTTCTGTGATTAATTTAGAAGTGATAGTAGACACGTCAGAGCAGAAGAAGGCTAAACAGGAGAGTGACAGAGCACACACCAAAGGCCAAAACATTCGCTAAAGGCTAAAACACTAGCTAATCCACAAGCTAAAGGCTAAAACATGGGCTAACCAGTGTGTGATAACGTTCATACATGCAGCAGTTATGATCAAACTTGAGAGTCTGTCAATGAAATGAAGGGTGAGGTTACTTTAGCTCTGCTTAGTAGATGAGCAGTACATAAGGATTCGCTAACGTTACACGTTAGCCTATGGATACGTCTCAGACACAAGTATTGTTAAATAGCTGGCTACTAAACTGACAAAGTTTGCTTGTTGTCACATTTTAAACAGATCTGTGTAACTGTTGATAAAAACATTAACTTGTCACGTTGTATGTCTTGAACAAAGAAAAGTAGTGTTGAAAAGAGGATCGGATCCCCATTCATTTCTAAAACAAACACACGCCTTGTTAAGAGTCATGTCATCAAGACAGTGTGCATTCAATTCCAGCCAAAAGGTGTCGCTGTAATCCATTTCAAACAGATAGTCCTCACAACCCCTTTGAGCCACAAATTATAAACAGGGGAAGACAGAAATGTGGGACTATTTTAGGAACACTTATAAAGTCTTCACTTGGCCTTTATGGTTAAATTAAAAGCTGAGCTCAGTCCAAAATTCTGGATTAAATTTAAAAGTCTTAAAATGGCAAATCACAATAGTAACTGCATATAAAGAAAAAGGATGTTTGAAATATAGGGCACTGTGACGCAAAAAAAAAAGAAAAAAGCATTCAGGGCTTTATGACTCAAGTCTGGAGGCTGCTCTGACGCTCTCGGCTCCGGTGATGTCAACCGAACCACTTTTGGACCAGATGGTGCTCATATTACATAACACCCTGCTCTGCTGCCGTCACAGGTGCACGGCAAGCACAGAGTTTAAAACTTCACTCTTGCACCATGCATGTTTTCGGATTCCAAGATTTTGCAGGAATCTTGTTAACTTGTCTCAGATTATAAACACAAAGGTGACACAGATGTACACATGAGTTATGTAGTCTTATTTTGGTTTAATTTTTGGTGCTGAATTGAAAACAAAATGCAGAATTAGACCGTCTTTACAAAAAGAACACTGCTATGTTCCAATATGGTGTATGCAACTGCTCAAGTGATACAAGTGAGCTTTCCTCCGGCTGTCATGCAGGTATGATGGGTCGAGAGTGAGATAACAGCGACACACTGTAATTCTTTATCTACAGTCAAAGGGCAGAGACAACTCTAATGATCTTAGAAGGAGAGATACAAAACATAACCACATTTTATGTGCATTTCTTCACCTCAGTCATCATTACAATATGACACCCTCTGATCCTTCAGTGAGAAAACCCAGTTGTGTTGTGTTTTATGTTTGCTTTCATGCCTTACTTTGTCTCTGTTTGGAGTGAATGTCGTGGACTGATGGAGGCTTTATGTTTCAGAAGAGTAAAAAGAAGAATCATCTGCTATTGAGGATTGTAAAATTGGGGTTTTATGCAATATAATACTTCAACACATCATGTGTTGAGCTGTGGAAACAAGTGGAAGATGATATCCTGCAGAAAATGTGCATGAACAGGGTACGAAAATAACAGATTTGTTGAGGTGTAATATCATTTGAACTTGAGGTGGCCCATCAAGACAAAAAACAGAAATGTATCCCAACTCATACTTTTCTACATCTCAGTCCTTATTTGGGAAACTGATCTCAGGCCACACAATGACACTGTGAGTTTGTGTATGTGTATGTGTGTGTGTGTGTGTGTGTGTGTGTGTGTGTGTGTGTGTGTGTGTGTGTGTGTGTGTGTGTGTGTGTGTAAGAGAGAGACAGTTGTCAAGCCATGGCTAACTCAGTCACGCTGCCACTGAGCTCCGAACAATGACCTGAATGTAATGACAGATGACACATAGGGTGTGTGCAGGACAGAACCCAAACTCCATCTGTTACTCTGCCATATTAGCAGAAGATGGAATATTAAAAAAAAAGACAGAAAAAGAACACGCCACTGTTTTTTAATCTGCCGGGACACATACGCCACAATTCCTTTTCATGTGAAAGGCCCATCAGACAATGCAGATTTGAATACTGTAACTGTGGCGACTGTGTGCTTCTGTGCTCCGAGTGGTTTCTTTTTGACATCCAAAACCCTTACAAACCCCTCCAATATTTTTATCCAATTTATGAATTTGATTAGATGAGAGATAAAACATCAGCAATTAGCTATTTTGATACTTCAGCTCGTCTAAAGCTGCTGAAATTTTGGTTAGTGTGGATTTTGGCGCCCCCTGTGGACAGAGTAACAACTCTTGTATCTTTTCTGATTTTTGTCATCGACAAGAATCGTGTTTGTCAATCGATCGCCACACCTGCCCCAGCAGCGGTTTTAGACATTACTTTTGTAGGTCAGACAAGGAAATCTCTTTTCATTTCATTCCACAACCAGCAAATATCTCCTTACAGGAGCTTTAACGACAATCTGAGAATTTCTCATGTCGAGTCAAATCTGGGGACCTCTGGAGGAGTGGTGTTTTTCCTCGAATGAAGATAAAATTTGATGAGTACCATCGCAATCTGTTATCAGTAAAGTATGCTTTTACTTTGAAGGCAAATGGATAGAGTCCACAACTTTTTTAATGCTGCTTTCCTTTGAGAGAGACAGCTTACTACAGCGTGCAGAGATATGTCAATCGTCATTCTGCGCCATACTGCTTTTTAAGTGAGCAAAATCCTTTTGCTAGAGTTTCTCTGTGTAAAGTAATAACAAACGGGAAAATGTACACCTTTTACTAAGCATTAAATATGATGTAGACAGAAAATTGTCGGAATAAAGAATGAACTCCTGTTGCTTAATTTACTTCTGACGGAAAAACTTTGTTTTCAAACTTTTTTATCTAATCAAATAAAGCAAACATCTCTGGTTTTCAGACAAAACATTGGCTGGAAAAATATAAAATTTGAACAGGACACTTTCTGCTCTTCCATGGCCATTTCATAGTTTCCATTTAGAATACTTAAGGTAATAATCTGTGGATGAATCTACATTTAAAGACTTTGGTAACAACAGCCATCACATACATTTACTTTAACAGATGTAGGACCAACCTTCCTTTAACTAATTGTTATATAACCCGGATTCTAATTCTAAAAGTCTTCAAGAAAAAAAAGAGAGACTAAAAATATGCAGGTGTACGTGTTCCTGAGTGTGTGTGTGTGTGTGTGTGTGTGTGTGTGTGTGTGTGTGTGTATACTTGTATCTCTGTAGGTCTGTCCCAAGACCTGTCATGAGTGAGGGATTTCAGCCAAATCATCTGCGATGAGAAGCTTTCCACACCAGGCACAGCTGCCTGAGCACCAGCCTAGGAGGGAGGGAGAGAAACAGAGGCTGTTTTAAATGTATTTTCTACAACACTTTCTCAATTAAAGGCCCTTTTTACACATAGCACTTTGCTAATAACATAATGGCGAGTAGAATGTCATTGAGTGGTGTAATGTACCTAAATCCTTCACCAGCATTTTTAATGCTTTCATAATTGAAGCCCACTTTGGAACATTGTGGCACACGGGAGACATCGGTGGAAAGGCAAAGAGAAATGATTTGTAAAGATGTCCGCGCTGGAAATAATAACTAGCCTTGGTGCTAATGTAGGGCTCTTTGCAAAAAGGGGAGGAAAAAAACATGTTGCTAATTGGGTTTGCCTGAAAAAAGACATTTAAAACTCATCATTTCATTTTACAGTCCTTTTTGTGGCACATTGTTAAGAGAGAGAGGAAGAGGAACAGTGGCGGTGTTTCACATCCATTTGGAGGTTAATGGTCAAGTTTCAGGCTTTTAAACACAGTAAAAACTAAACTGAAAGGGTTTACTTTAATTAATTGCAAAGTGTGATTTTTTTTTTTTTGCCCAATACATGTGAACTCTTGCCTTTCAAAACTTACCTACAGGATTTGTTCCACTTATGCAAGATAAATACCAGTTTTAGCTTTCTGCTCGCAACTAGAGTAATACGATAATTTTACCAAAACATTTCGCTGTGTTTAAAGTTTGTTTTTTAAATAAGTGACACGTAATTTTTGGGTAAATGAGCTCTGAAATGTACCAAAAATCACTTCTGTTTGTACTTTTTCAACCGAGGAATCTAACTTTTCACTTCTCGTTTCATTCTCCTCTCTGTTCCCTGTGTTTGGAGAGGACTGCCTCTGATTTGTGAGACGATACATTACCGTCCAACAGAATGACCCCTAGCCCTGTCTAAACACACCTTAATGACTCATGGTTGGTGGGCACAGTCCTTGGTTATAGGGCTCTGCAGGCTGCAGCCGGGGCGACAAGAGGACACTAGGCACCAGGATTGAGTGGACTCTACACAGACATTAGCACCCTAGCTTCTGGGCTGTATTGCATCAATGTCAACGGGTAAAAACATGTCCTCCATCTTCAAAACCACACCCCGAGGGATGAGAAGAGCACCTGCAGACCTCTTATCTATCAAAAGATAATGGCCAAAGTCAAATCAGTCTTTCTCTGAAAGCACTCAGCTGTTGTGCCTGCAAAGGATGTGGCAAGTCGTACAAATTAGCCGAAGCACCTTTACTCGTAGATAAGAGATTGTCCTCAAACAGCACTACATCCTTTTAGCACTCCATGCTTTTCTGGGGAAAAAAAAAAAAAAGAAGTGATGTCTCCTGCAAAAATATCTCCTCTACAAAATGAAGCAAGCCTGAGGTGAGGGAGCAGGGAAATCATTTACAGTAGCATGATGAAGTGTCGGTTTCTCCCGGCAACAAACATCTTAACAGGTGCCTTAAGAAGGGAGAGTTGTCCCATAATTGTAAAAGCTTTTCTGATCATTTAACCTGCTGAGCCAATCAATCAGGAGAGAAAGCAGATATACGGGCACAGGAAAAGAAATTACATTGAGGGAAGAAAGTTAACAGCTTAAAGCGAAAACAGAGGAGGCAGAAAATATGTGGCGAAGCTGTGTGGTGTTGAGTTTCACAGTGGTAAAAGTTTTCATGTGCTTCGATGAATGCATCAAATATAGATAAAAACAGATTTTCATTTAAATCAACCTTTTTTAAACAAGTCATTCTTCTCTTGAAATTTTCAAAATTATGTCTTCCTGTGATTAGTGCTCATCCAAAGGAGGTAAATGACACTTTTAATCAAATCCACGCAGGAGGAGGAGTCGTAGCAGTTTTAACAGATGAGCCTGAGAATGGCACAGAACCTCACCAGCTGGTAGTGGACCTGGCGCCAACTGCCCGTCTCGGCTGGCAGCTTGCTCTAACATGCCAGTCGAGACCTGTGAGGGCTCAGCTCGTGACCGGTATAACGCCAGAGGGGATCAGATGCCAAACCTTCACAGTCGGCTCTCAGATGGAGCAACCCAGGCATTAAATCTAATGAGAGGGAACTCGGAGTAGTTTAACAGACAGTTTTACTGGGGCTAATATAAAGAGAAGGAAAGCAGTTTGTTACATTTTTATAGTGAAAATGAATCAAATGAGGACTGCCCTGTAAAACCTGTAAATGTTTAAAATGTGTTAAATACTTCATTCTGCTGATCAGCTATAAAAATACGTTCATTTAAAGCTCCCATGAGCACTTTTTAGCTGGTAATGAAATAGGCTGAAATAAACACTAATGCTTCTTTATGAGCCACAAAAACAAATCAGACCATCAGGAAGAAGACTGATTATTTTTTTTTATTGTATTTTAAATGTTGCTGCAGGGTAGGAGCCAGGTGCATCTGAAAAAAAAATCTGCCATAACAGTCTTTTGTTCAATTTTATAGTGGTAAAATTCACAGCAAGTGATGCATGAATTGAAAAATAAAAAAAATCAGGACGCAAATGTTTATCAGTACTTTTTGTATCCATGTTCAGGAAAGCAAAGAGGTTAAAGAACTGCTCAAAATTAACACAAATCAAAAATCACTCACAGGAGCTTTAAGCGTCCAACATTTCTTTACACTTAAATCATCACGTATCACACAGATTGCCTGTTGCATTATGGAATTAAAATTGTAGAAGTTTTGGCCTTTAACTGAACTTTTCCTAATGTCAATTTAAGATATTAGAAATCTAGAAACTCAGCTGCAGTTCAGTGATTTTTGAAACACTGTTAGGTTTTGATTTTCGGCCATTAAAACATCAATTTGGTTGCCAAAGACGCAAACTGATAACCAAGTAAAATAAAGTGAAATTAAAAACCAGTCAGATAAAAACTTGAAAATATAAAACAATGTATCCTTTTTTTAACCATTCATTAACTTTTAATCATTTTAAACTCCTCAGGAACCCCTTTTCTTTCAGATATCCTGCTCACACTGATGCACACTGCCAGAGATTCACGCTGAACTCCAGCTACACATGGGACAGATAGACAGATGAAGAATAGAAGGGGGATGGAGAACAGGGACAAACGTGGAAAAAGAGAATAGGAGATCCAGAGACTTGTCAGTCACGGCAATGAACGCTGACAGGCTAACTCTGTGGATAATGTTTCTGTCACTGAGCTCCCTAATCACAGTGTTCTTAGTCAAAACCAATCCTCTCGCATGTGTACACTTGCAAAGTGGCGGGATGTTTGTAGCAAACAGCTGAAAGACACACACAAAAAGCAAGTGTCAAGGCAGGCAGACCGAGTCGCATCTCTAACGCTATCAAACGCTCTGACAAAAAAAAAAAAATACAAGGAAAACAGAAAGAGCAGCGAAATAGATAGAAGTAGAGTGTAAAGCAAAAAGACTGCAAGAGAGAAAGAAAAAGGAGAACGATGGCAGTTTTTTAAACACACCCCACCAGGTAGTGCCTGTCAGAACACATTGCCATCCTCTAATTGGGTCATTTTTGATACCCCCTACCACACGGTGCCAGCGTATTGATGGGGAGGTGTCAGGGTGCCAAGAGCCTGCGAGGCCTCACTGGCACCGAATCAAAGCAGGCAACAAACGCTGCCCGCAGACAATCTGGCAAGCCGGAGCGCACACAGGCGCAAGAACATCCAAAAACATGGCCCCATAGCTCCCGCCTGTACCACCGGGGCGTAATTGGTACATGGGCATTCCGGAGCATTTTCAAAGGAGGGAACTTAATCCACATGTGTACTATGAAATTGGCTATTTTGTACCCAGCATCCCCCCCTCCTCCTTCTTCCTCTCTTGCTCTCCATCTCGCCCTCCCCCAGTTTGCAACCCTTCAACCGATTTAGCACTCCGAATACGTCTTGTTTTCTCTCACATCCTCTTCGTCGACTACCAACTGCCACTCTATCTTTCTCTCAGAAATAGCCCCGGGTTTGACCACGGCGTCTTAGGCTGTGAAGGCGGACAAGGATGCCTAATCTTTACTCGGTGCTCAGCTTGACAAGATTTCACTCGTTTGAGTTTGTTTGCGGTTGTGTTCGCGCCTGTATGTGTGTGTGTTGGTATGTTTGTCTGCACTGTGAGTATGCAGATCTGGGGAGCCTAAAACAAATCAAATTTGTTCGTCATATACTTGCACATAAAGCTGTGGAGTTGGGTTTCAGGGTGTGGGTTGGGGATTGATGCTTACAGTAAGATGTGGGTGAGCCAAAGCAAGCACATCCCACTCCTGTCCTTAGACTCAGAATCTCTAAATCTAAATATTCCCCAACAGTAAGATCCTCTCATGCGTTCCTTGTGTTTTGTACATTCCTACGTGGAAAGAACACTGTCGCATCTCCTCTTCCTTTGTGTGCTGGAGTGTGCCTTCAAGCCAGCCTGGCACTGACTGGCACATGGAGTAAAACCGACTCCAGCTGCTTTCTGACCGAGGGGAACTTGTTTAATTAACCACGCTCCGGTTCCAATGAAAGGCTTGGTTTCGCTCCCAGCTGTTGACCAGTCTGTGGCACCCCGGGGCCCTGATGGGGACTGGCACATCACCCCTGGTCCGGTCCGATCCACGTTTCCCAGACAAAGATGGACTCTGCCTGTCATGCCAGGATGTATCACGCCTGAGCCCTCCTTCATAAATTAAACATGAGATCTGGAGGAGTTCTTTTAAAAAAGGAAAAAGACCCAGAGGATGTTTCTCTGCTCAGATTCACCCACGCTGTTTTTCTTTCCTTTTTTTTTCTATGACTCGGACTCACTGAGACATGGAAAAAAGGGAAGAATGGGGAGAAGGTATAAACAGGTGCAGAGGTGAATTAGAAAACAGTGCCCTCAAAGACTTTCTCAAGTGTGTATTTGTGAGTACGTTTGTGTGTGGGCTATCTATTGTGGCCTGAAAGAGCACTTCAAAGAGCCTTCTGATGGTTGTCTGGCCCTTTCCATGTGCTTTTGGGGAGGCACTCATACGTATGAAGTGAAATCAGCTTTAAAGCATTACTCATCCTGGGTCTTAGGACTAGCCTTAGTGCAGGTGGTTTAGTAAACATAAAGTTTATTTTTTTATTTTTTAAGAAACATCACATTGCATTACTAACTATTAATACTGACAACTTTTAAATTGAACTAAAAGATTTAAAAAATAAATAAATAAATGAATATATAAAAAACACTTCAGCTTCAACTTTCTTCCCACCTTGGATCTTTTCATCGGCTCCTTAGCCAAAAACGTATCACTTTAAACACAGAGCACTCCATGAGGTTGTGTATGCTGAATGTGACCCTTGGGGGTAAATAGATGCAGACGCATGTAAACACCACATCATAACAACACCATCTCTACATCTTCACCATGGTATAACCCAGCCCACAGCCTCCACCCTCCACTTTTACTGCAGCCATGAATCACGGGACTTGTCGCCATTGGAGCCATCAGAAGGTAGGTTTATGTTTGTGTTTGCCTTTGTTTCCCTATCTGTGAGTGGAACAAAGGTCCACTCAAATACAGACAGCAACGTTATTATAGGCCAGTGAGAACAAAATGGACCAAAAGTACAATTTTTTGCCACAAGGACCAAGAAGGGTTTAGTCAGCAAAAAAGTGTGGTACAGAAATCGCCAGCATATCACCTATTAGTTAGTGGAGCCCTTTATAAATAATTCACAATCTGTTTCCATTATCATCAAAACTATTTGAAGTGCACATTTACTGAAAAAAAGAATTAAATCTAAGCAAGTGTTCATGTCTATTTTTTTTCTTATCAGACTTAACATGAGCCACATTCACCCAACAAGTCCATGAAAAATGTCTTATTTTAAGATATTAATGAAAAAAGGACAAATTATTTGTGAAGAGTATAAAAATCTGCTAATAGAAAAAACATGCATGAAACATGTAAAAACATGCACTTGCTTAGTTTTTTGTATTAAGACATGAATATTTTTTGAGTAACGACTATAAATATACATTTTTTTAATTTAGGCTTCAATTTTTTTCATCTAAAATCTTGAAATAAGACATTTTTCTAAACTTGTTTGGTGAATGTGGATCATCTTAAGTCTGATAAGTCAACTTATACAACAGTAAGATATAAACACTTTATTACATTCCAGTTTTTACAGTGGTTGAAACAAAAAATGATACCAAGAGGACACACCCTGTGTTTTTATTGGAACCAGATCTCACCTTTTCATCCTCAAGACCTTATACATTTCCTGCCTCATTTGCTGTTATGATGTAGGGGTGTAGCACAATGGTGACAAAATTATGTTTTTCTAAATTGATTAAAATGTACTAAGAATCTTATATTAAAACATCAGTAAGACTAATAATAATTATATGAATTGGTAGTTCTTATGGAGAGCTTTTCTAAACACTCAAAGATGCTTAGGATGTTAAAGGGATGTATGTAGATCGACTATTTTTCCACTGCCAATTATGGCCCACTTTTATAGATTTCTTTTTTTCTATGTTGGGTAATAGTTGATCTCTCTTGTAGGTGTTGATTGATAAACTCTAGCCCAGTTTCCACCAGGCAGTCCAGTATGGATCAGTACAGTTTGGTACAGGTCAGATTAGTGAAGCCTGATGCCCTTCTTGGTAGGTGGCTTGTAAGCCAGATGCCGATAGCCACGTCAGCTATGTAATAGCATGACGACATAGCAGCGCAAAACAATGTACCCTGCTAATTAATCCAATAATGAAGAGAAACGCGACACAGTGTTTTGTGATGCCATTTTCCAAACAAAAAGAAAGTTATCTTCACAAAGTCGACTGGAGATTTAAACATTTCAGGGTTATGTGTTTCTCTTTATTACCACTGTCACACGGGAACCAACTTTCTAGCTCCACCCTCTGGGGTCGGATCGGTATGTCTGGCACCCAAACACCAAAAAGTGGGATGGTACGGGTCGGTTATTTGGGGACCTGTCCAAGTTTTAGCCAAAGGAAACAACACAAAATGCGTGCCTTACTGAGACAAACCGAAGTGAACTGATGGGTGAAAACGGTGCTTAATGTGTATTTAAAGGTGTAAGCTGGCCCCAGAATTAGGGAAGTCCAGAACTGATCAGTTTTCTAATTCAAAATTTAAACCTGGCTTACAGAGTTGTCTAAAGGCAACAAAACACTCAGGAAACAGTCAAAATTCAGTACAGTGTCTCTAGATTAAAATTAAATCACAGAGTATGGAGGTAAATGATATCTAATGGTTTGTGGCTACTGATAGCAGAGCTAGCACCACCAGCATCCAGTTCTGATTGCAGGGTAATAACCATATTTGCCAGTTTAGCAAAACACAGCCTACAATTTTATCTTCATTTCCTAGATCAAAATACTGCAAAACTGTGCCATGTAGGAGATGCTGTCTGCCATATGAGAGGCAGGGCAGCATCGCATTTTGGCAGTAGCTCCACCGAGTGGTATGAAGTTGCATTAGAGCTTAGACACAATGCCGCAGCTGTCATAGACAACTCTCCAAATACAAAATAAAGAGAGACAGATAAAAACAGAGTATTATCGCTCTCATTAAGATGCCACTTACCAACAGAGTAGCCTCCTGCCGGCCATTGGAAGAATATACTGAAAGCACTACAGCTTCTGCAACTCACCTGAAAACTAGCTAACTGAAAACTACCTCAAGAAAGTACATTAAAATCAAATTTACAGTTAATGAATTGTTTTTAGATAGGATATTATGTAACTTCAGAAAAGTGTCTTAAAATATAGTTTCAGATACTTTCTGATGATGAAACTTGTATCTTTTTTGTCCTAATACTTTTAAGTGTATAATTCAACAGTACTAATTGTTGTGTCAGTGGGTTTTTTCTCTGTTCACACTTTTAGCTGACATAAATCTGGCTTCACTTGAGGAAATGGAAAGCCACAGTGGCATTCTGAAAGGCAATGTCACCACCCAGCCAAAGTGAAAGTATCTGTGTCTCTACAAAGAGCTGAAGTGCCACCAAGAGAGCTCATTTCACCAGCATCTGGATGACAGGTCGTAGCACCACCAAGCACAATTGTCACCTTTACAGGTTGTCATGCGTCTTGTGTCCTTGATGCTGTGATAATGCACACTGGAAGGGTGTCATGTCATCACCTGATCCCTTCAACAAATAATGTGTGAACACAGGCAGGAGACAAAGCATTTCAACAACCATGAAAAAAGGGAAGTATGTTTTTTTTCTTCATATATTCTGTATATTGTTTTAGGTTTTCTTACTTCCATAAGATCAACATGGTTTAAAAGGTTTTAGAATCTTAACTTAAACCACAGTTTCTCTCTTCTCTATGTTGTCCTACTCCTGCAGCCTGGAACCCTTGTCCCCTCTCCACCTCTCTGTGTCATTTTTTTCCCCCTGTGAGTCCAAGGCAGAGTCCACGGGAGCCCCATTTGCCGTGACATATGGCGAACAAGGCAGGCACTGCGAGCGAGTGGCCCTGTCTGGAGCTGTGACTTAGTGTCGTCCCTCAGTGCCTCTGGCAGCACAGGGACAGAGGGATGAAGGGGATGGAGGAAGAGGGAGAGACGAGGTAAGGAGACAGAGCAAGGATGGGAGTCTGGGCGGAGGGGGGGGATTCGTGCCGGAGTTTTTGCCCTGGAGACACACTGGCAGTCCTAAGATTAGAGGGGTAATCAATCTCAGCGTGGAGCCGGCCAATCCCACTGCCCCACGGCCTGGCAACCTGGCCTCCTCAGGTGGGGGCAGGGCTGGGGGGGGATCGGAGGAACACTGACAGGAGGGACGGAGAGAGGAGAGAGAGAGATGAGGGGAAAAAAAAATATGCTTTATTAAGAGTCATTTGTCCTTTAACAAGCCTTGGTGCTGGACAGGTGATGAAGCATAGCACCACAAACACATATGATTACTGTCATTGTTGTTTACTGGCATAGCTGCCTCTGTCACCTTACCAGGGAAACCTTGTTTTGGGTGCCCCCGACACACACACACACACAAACACACAGACACACACAGACACACACACACACTCACCTGCCTTAAACAGTCCAGGACTAACATCCGGATTTGGAAAATAAAGCCTATGTGGAATTGCTAAAACTTGCTGTTCATCGAGAATCCGTTAGAGGCCGGCTGCCGAAAGACCGGAAGTCACGAACACATCAAGCAAAAAAAGAAAGAAGGACTTTTACGGCATATATTTACAGCCTGTTTCAAGAAACAGCTTGGGTCTTAAACGCTAATTTTGCTATCGACTCGCACTGTACTGGGGGTGATTTTTTTTCTAACTCTGCAGTTTAGACAATATTAAAATTACGAGTGTGTCCAATCAGAGGCTCAGCTCAGTTCACGTGACTTACAGGCACCCTATAGCTGTTTGAAAGGAAGCTCAAAGTCTGCGTCATATCCAAGATGTCCCTGTCCAATGATTGGCTTCATTTGATCAGGAACAGACGTCGTGGAGACTAAGTCCATATTTCATACAGTCCATGGTTATAACTAAGGCTGTGGTAACCCTATGGTGAGCATGAGTATTAGTCAAATACTGGTGGACACGCTGGATCAGTTAATCCAAAAGGTTTTAACAAAAAGAAAACTTACAAAATACTGAAACATTTACTGCGCACTATAAATAGCAGCTGTCAGCCGAGCTGTTTTATGCTAAAGAAGAGAGACGACAGAACGCCAAGAGTGCAGTATAAGTGTTTAAGAGACCCATCGGTGATAGTTAACGCCAAAGACTTGATAACAACCTTGAAGAAGGATCCAGAAATAGAGAACTGTTAGTTTCAACAAAAGAGAGATGCTGAAAAGAAATTTCTGCCTGAAGCAACATTGATGTATAAGAAACACTCTAAAATTCAAAGAGCTTTTCTTTTTACAGTCAATGATGGGACTAAATGAACAAGACCATGTAGAAAGTGTCTGTAGCAGAAATTAATGCAACCACCCCTGACATTATAAGGCCAATAGATGCCCCTGATTAAAGTATTAGTAGAAGATGCACATCGTATGGCTTTTCTGATCTTGTCCTGTACATCCCAAGAAACAAACTTCTCCATTGATTTCAAAAGATTTACAGGAAAAAAGTAACTCATGGGAGAAGGATTAACAGTCAGCAGCAAGTTAATCCACAGCCCGAGCACAGCACCAATCAGCATCACAGTCCCCCCAAAACTGATCAGGATCAAGTATAGCCAAATTTACAATCACGCTAATGGAGGTTTTGGGATAACACTGTCGCTTGTGTCAGCCTCAAAGTTGTAATAAAACATCAAAAATATCAATGATAAATGAATGTCACATTTTCTCTATTAATTACAGGATGTTTGCATGAAAAGATACATAAAACCTACGGTAAACATTTCAGACGGCTCCATTTTATTTATTTATTTATTTATTTAGACTGTTTTTAGCCACAATAAGGTTTTATGACAACAAGAAATGGTCTCTGACTTTATAGCTTAGGCTACTCTTAGCACTCTGTTGGGTCATTTGATGTCTGCCTGTTGCACATGTATTATAACAGCTGAGTAGAGAGTCCTCTGTTACAACGTGGGTTAATACTGCAAAAATAATGAACACCAGTCAGCCTCAGTTTTTAATGCAGCAGTTATTGGTTCAACTCCTAGCAAACTCCCTTTGCTCCATTCACTCGCCCCTCATTTGCTGCCTCTCTTCAGTTGTCCCATCTAATGAAGACAAAAATATCTGAAAAATGAGCTTACAAAGTCATCTGTGAAAGAAAACTGATTTTCTTTTTCATTCCAGCTCAAAAGGCTGGCTAGCATAATGTTTAGGCATATAAGTATCTGGATCAAAGTTCCCACATTGGTCTAATTCTACCCTATCTAAAGTGTCATTTAAAAGTTAAACTTAAAAGGAGCCGTACAATTCAACTGGCAATCTCTGTAAGTTTCTTCTGGATGGCAGACAGGAGTGTGACCTCTCTCAAATCAATGTCAAGACTCTGTGGAATTTCATTGGCTTCAACAGGAAGAAGTTTGTAAACACCGGGAGTTTCGATCGCATTAGGGCTCAGGAGGGAAGAACGAAATCTCAAGACTGAAAACCAGAAGGATCAAGAGATTGATGTTTAACAAGAAATGCAAAAGTGTCCTGAGAACTGCACACGTTATTTATACCTGAGTCAAGAAAATGTACATTTACATTTATTATTATGTAATAAACCATAAACTACTCCATCCTGAATTTTGCTGGGTCACCTTTTATGAGATAACTTTGGACGTAAGCCTCCATCCATTTTCTGCCATTGCAGTCAGACAGGTCAGGTGTGCAAATTCACAGATGATTACCTGTTCCTGTAAGAAAAATCTGTTATCTCATACAAAACTAAACTCAAGCACAAGACAAAGAGTGCCAGCTATTAATGTCTGAATGTGTGGCTCTTCTTTCCCTGCTTGTGGTTTTAGCAGAGGTCTGCAGAGCATAGCTGAAGCTAATGAGTCACAGAGGACTGTGCATGAGTTCGAATTGCTCAGAGTCACCTTTAATAATTACCATCAATGTCTCCTAATCCAGCGAACACATGCACATCAATTATTGTCCTCAGTATGAACTAGAGAAAGAGATGTAATATGATGCAATAAGGAACAGAATGCTAAAGGTGTAAAAAGAGAAAAAAAATGAAAAGAAAAGGAAGGAAACATCCTCATGAGGCCTTTTACAGATAAATGAAATAATTAGACACATCTCCCCAGTGGCCTCTATCACTTTATTTTATTTCTAGGGAAATAATTAGAGGGTTTTTTCCTTTTTTGCAAGCTGCAGTGTTTTTTCGGCTTTAATCTTTAATCAGTGAGGAAGATTTCCCTTTGGGCAACAAGGTGCTCTCTGTTCAGATGTAATACATGGCAGTAACTCACAGTTGTTTTCCATCATGGGGACGCGAGCGTCATGTATCACACCTTACTGAAATAAACCTCTTTATCAAGGTAATGCATGAAAACAGGTGAGAGAGAAGGTAGGAGTGTAGTAAGAACACTTGTTTTTTAATTGGGGCAGGAGGTCTGAACCGAGTCCCATCTGTGTTCTAGTTGGGACTTAATTAAAAACAAACATGGCTACCTATCGATAACACCACAAAACCGCAGCGAGGAAGAGGGTTAAGAATAATCTTGCCCCCCTGCGGGTCATCGCACACTGTAAACAACATGGATTTATCCCAAAACAAGACAGAGAAGAAGCAGAAGAGAAGTTGTATGAAATCAATATGAGCCAAAGCAAGAATCAAAGCTGGAATAAGGGAAATCAGGCTAAATTGGACTTTTTGTTGTGCTTGGTCAAATATAATGCTGCTTGAGATGAACCTCAGGAGAGAATGGCAATAACAGAGTAATACTTAAGGAGAGATTGAAGGCGCATAGCCAGACAAAGTCAATTCAGCTCCTTATGACCCTCCACAATGGGCCAAGGCATAGATTTGAGGCCCACTCTCATGTCCTTCTCACGAACCCATAAAGTCATTTTAAAGTGGAGACAGCCATGAGTGCTAAGCCAAGGGATTGAAGAGAAATTCAGTGTTTCAGTGTGTTTTTCGCCTCAAGTTGTGGACCACAACATCTGAGGCTAGCTGCATGGCTCATCTGTGATCCGCGCTTCAAGGCACTTGCATTAATTGAGCTCGTAATTGAATAGTTGTCTTCATTAGTTCCAGTCCCCTGCTTGCGAGTCTCGGTTACGGATTACTGGGGAAATGTTTGTGCTACCCTGATCTCTAAAAGCTTATACCAGAGCACGCTCGTCCTTCTGTGCTCATTGTTGTGTCATTATGTCACTGACAGGGGAGGACTGTCACTCATGGCTGACCGGTGACATGATGTGCGTTCCCGTAGCAACCGTTGCTTTTAAAGACACTGAAGAGATACGGAACAGCCAAGGGGAAGCGGTTTTTGAACGGAGACAATTGACCAAAGTCATTAATATTCTTGTGGAAGTTCAGGCTGCAACACAAAAGCTTCACCTGCAGGAAAGCTCTGCCAGCGAACACATGCAACATTAATCTCATCATCGAACCTGAAAAAATATTCTCAAGATCTTAAGCTAAGACTTCAGATTTGTGATTTGAATTTAACAATAACGACATATTATTTTCGTGCAGCTTAGGGAGGCGTAAAGATGATCTTAATATCTAAGAGGCTCGGGCCAAGATCTGTCCAGAAAATCCCATCTTTTTTGATTGAAAAAGAAAAACAGGTACACAAATAAACAGCATGCACAGAGACAGGCCAGACAGCAGCTCTGTGATGTGCTTGGGGTCGTACAGCATGGTAGAGAAGATAAAGGAAAATTAAAGGAAAGGTCCCTGACCCTCTCTGATAGCTCTAAATGCCTTGCAATTTTCCACAGGAGACGAAAATCCTCCTCCACAAATGAAGGGCTGCGTCTGACCTCTTCCAAGAGCGCAGGAAGTTTAAGGGAGGTTGACAAAAAAAAAGACTCAAAGAGGCGAAATGGTAATTTGACTTGCCAACAGACATTTCTAACCCCTTTAAGGTGCATTTTAATAAATCCTCAGCAATTTGCATCTCTTGCGCCCAGCCAATTATTATGGCATGCGTCAGATTGAGGCAGCATCTATAGAAAGTCTGACATCGACGAATGGGAAAACAAAATGAAACCTAAAAAGGTGGCTTCACATCCAGGAGGCCCGGCTCTCTCACAAAGACTTAACCACAGTTGTTTCCCTCATTAGAGCATCATTTGGCAATAATTATCTTTAAGTGCTCTCAAACATCTTGGAGAGGTGAAACAAACTGTGCCAAGCTCATGGAAAAATGATGACGGGGAAGTAGAAAGAGCAACAAAAGCGGTCGTCAGACATGCGCTGCATTGACTGTCAGAGTAAATCAGCTTTACTCTGGCAGAGGCGCTGAATGACATATTAAACAAATCTAATCAAGTGAAATTCGGGGTGAGTGGGAGTGGTGGGGCAGGTGATTAAGCCACACTTAAAATATCTCCCACAGTCTGCCACTGACACCTCACATATGTCTACCTTGGAGCACAGACACCTTTCTCCTCTCACCAAAGCGGATTCGCCCGTTTCCCGGTACCTAACAGCTTCACAAATAGGATGTGGCTCCGCCGCCCTGGAACAAACAACGCCCGAAAGCATCAAAAATTGATTTTATATGAATATTCAACAAGCCAGCACAACAAACTCCACTCCTCATTTTCACCTTCCTTCCATTTCCACTATTGCAGCTTTTTCTCTAACTGCATAATTAATGTGTGAACAGCAGAGTGTGAATTTGTTTGTGTTGCAAAATAAAGAACGGTGGGAATTTATAAAAAGGAGAAGACGACTCTATTCTTTTGTACTCTTTAGAAGCACATTAGGGTAATCAGAAGGTAAGGAAGTGGATTTGTAATTTATTGTTGCTTAAATAAAGGGATACATAAGGACCCACTTCTATAATTCCTTCATTATCAATTTGCAGATTCAGGGAACAACAAACTTGTCTGATAAATACTTTGGTTAGCTTGAAAATGTTTCCTTAAAGAGCAACAAGCACACTTTAATGCTAAAAAATGAGATACATGCAGTAAAGGTTTATATTTCTTTTCAGAAATGTGTTCACTTTGTACAGAAAAGCAGAAAGTAAAGTCAGAACCACAGCACTTAAATGCCAAACATGACCTCCATCCCTTGTTTTGTAAGGCTCGGCACGTGTAGTGTGACGTAGGCTTGGCACACACACACACACACACACACACACACACACACACACACACACACACACACACACTGTGTCCACCCACCAACATTATCTCCTCTGCTTGTTAATGGGGACGGCTCTCACAAACGCCCTAGCAGGAGTGAAAAATCTCCAGCCCCTTGCTCAGATTTGTTCCCCTGACATCAATCGTTGATCCTGTAATTTCTCCCACCTTTCGGGGGTTTCTGCCCCAGCCACTGATGTGCTTTTAAAATGTATGTGTGCCATTTGCCTTCCAGTATACAATTGGGTATACACACATAAAACAGAGGGAAGGGGAGAAAAAAATTGTGTGGTAGTGAGGGGTTTTACAAGCGAAAGGGATTTTTTTTTTTTTCTGCAAAGGTACACAGATACCCCGAGGAATAGATTTACTGGCCTGGAATCATCTGTCAAGATGTGATACATTCAGAAGTTTTGCAGAGATGAATCTGGACAAATTAATGCATTGGTGATTCCTTCCCACATGTGTGTGTATGTGTGTGTGGAAGTGGAAGTGGAGGGAGTTAGTATGCTGAAGGAAAGTCAGTGGGCCGGCAGGTAAGTAGGAGACAGAGCAGAGTAATCAGGCTGCCCACAGCCCAGTGGCACAGGAATCACACACATACACACACACTCACACATTCATACACACACATACACACACACACACACACACACACACACACACACACACACACACACACACACACACACACACACACACACAGCCAGCCCTCCAATCGTTCATTTTCCTAATGATCCACAGAGCAGCAGGAGGCAGGAAGCCATGTTGACTGAGAGACCTCTGCCTTAACCCTCAGTCAGAGCAGCATCACTAATGATAGTGTGTCAGTCTTCCTCCACTCGTTTGTGAACTTCTCTTGTTTTCTGAAGCTGAAACTACTTTTAGCTCAAAGTCAGGGAGTTTAGTAGTTTCAGTTTCTTTTTAGATTCTTCTCTCTGCTCTTGCTTAATTCAAACTTAGTTCCAAATTTAGCTCCTTTTGATGGCCTAAATCCATAAAAACATGCACAACTCTACCACAGCACCAATAAGCACCCTGTTAACTTCCGACAGCAAACGCTCTAAGTGCGTCTTATACCACATTAGCACCTTTTACTACCACCTTCCTACTCTCCTCACGTCATTTTTACAGACCACAATATCTCTGTTGATATTCCTAGGATGCCCTGAAAATACAAAACAAAAAAAGAAAAGAGTCATCCTCGCATTTAGGCAAATATCAGGACAGCCACAGAGGCGAGGTGGCCCTGGGTGGCCATTAGGATGCAGCGAGCAGCGCTTCCACGCAGACACCATCTCCACACGGAAAGGTCACCTCCCTCCCTTCGCGGGTAAATACGCAGACGTATACAAATGTGGTTGCGTGCTGAAATGGCTCACCTTAAGAAGGCATTAGGCTCCCTTCCACTGAACTTTACATCCCTCTCCTCCATTATCTTAACCAATGGCATTTCAACCTCGTCCAAGGAAGTCGAATGCTCCCAAAGTAAAAGCAAATTAGTCGACTTCAAAAAGAGTCATTTAGCAGGAAAACGAAGCACTCTGACAGATGAAGGGTAATTCAATAACCATTTTTCATAGAAGTGTATTCTGTGTGGTGATACGTTTGCTGAAATGTTTAAACTACACAGTCGACTCAGCTGTCTGTTGTTGTCAGCATGAACAGTGGAGCAATAGGCAGTGACGCTGATTGAACAACGCCTCATCCTGTCCGACTTGAGATGTGACTCAGTGCTGTTGTGAGTGCACCCCCCCTTGGTTTCTGTGTGTTTTAGGTTCACTATGAGGCCTTCAGCATTCAACCTGCCTACTGGGCCCTGCGAGCCTCACCGCTGTCAAGTCACATCGAACCAGGAGACTAACCCATACTGTCAGTGCCCTGCATCCACTGCTAACACACCTGAGCTGGGGCACGCCTTCTACTCCAGCCCCGAGCACAGCGGGCCTCGAGTCAGCGCTGACTGAGGTGCAGAGGTGTAGGAGGGTGAGATCACACTGGAGGAAGACTTATTTTAGAAATAATGGGGTCAAATAAGAAGAAAAATATTTCAGACTGGTTTTCACTCTCTTGGTTCTGAGATTATATAACATCTTAAAATGTATTTATTTTCATTCATTCGTTTTATCCAAAATTCAATTCACTTCTGGAATTCTCTGTTACTGACCCCAGACTCAGCATTCATGTTTAATTGTAGGACTTTATGCTATAGATCACTGGATACACTACACGTATTTTTTTGTTTACTTTGATTTACAATAAAATTTGGACTTGCTGCAACTTTGAGAATCAACTCTTGCTGTTTTTTTCCCTTTTTTTTCCTTTTGGGTGTTCACTTGATCCTCTTTTCTATTTGTTTTTTCCTTTACTGATCTTATTTCTGAGAAGTTTTTACGAGGGATGCACCAATTTGACTTTTTCGTCAATTGATTAATGGCTCTTTGAAGGAAGCTGGTTTGGTTCCTTTCAAAGACTGGCTCATTATTACATTTAAGTTTTAGAAGTCAGCCAGGGGAAACTTGTTTTTGTCAAGAAAACAATCACTGGTAGCAGTTACAAGATCGATCTCAATACTTCAACCTTCAACATCCCACCAATGTAAACTCAATTGGTGGGAATTATTCTGAAATACTGATTATAATGTGTTTTCAACTGTGTGATGGCGATTATTTTGGACAATATTGCAATTGTGATTATAATGAATAGTAGTATGAGTCTACATGCTTTGTTATAAAGGGGCATGCAGATATAGTAGGAGGGGTAGTTATACTTCTCAATTAACGATGAACAAATATTTATTTCATACATTTTGAATTTTTACACGGACATTTTTGTGCTGCTGGCACAGAATGTGTGTCTACCAGGATGCTTGCTATCAAAGTGTAAGAAGAACATTTGTATGACATTCCAGTTTTGTGGTTTGGTCAGGTATTGTCATGACCACGCTAGAGTCAGAACAGCTGATGGCGTATGAGAGGTTGTAATCTTTGTAAACACACAGATACTGATACTTTGGTATCAGGTGATGCTGATGCTGATCTGATCCCAGCATTATTTATATTAAGGATGATAATTATGCTTTGACAACTTCAGGCTTCTCTAACTTTGTTGCATAGGTTTGTCCTATGAAACGTCCCTTTGTCATCGTATCAGAATCAGATTTAGAGTTTAGACTTTTAACCTATAAACTCTTATTCTGCTCTTACTTTTATCCTTGCTATGAGCCTGTTTCCTTTCTGTTACACTATTTCTATTCTCCCGCCTTTTGTTGTCTCTATCTCCCCATCTCCTCCAGTCCCAGGGGATGGCCGTGCTACCCCTGGCATCAGATCCCAGTGGATGCACGGAGGCCCCCGTGTATGCAGTGCGAACACCTCAGCGGTTAGTCGTGCAGAGCCGTGTTCCCGTGATGCTCTCTCCCAAAGGGAATTCCCACCAGAGACAATGGGCAGCTTACCAGGGTAAACAACAGCCTCCTGCATGCCAGGCTGCCACAAAGGCACAGACAGAGAAGAGGGAAGAAGAAGTGCAAATATAGTACAATACTGCACACTGGCAGAAAAGCTAACAACAATACACAAAGCCAAGTCAGACGCATCCCTCTCAGTGCTTTAGACGTTTAGAATCAATGGCAACACAATCCCACTCACAATATGTAATTGTGGCTCCAGCTGCCTTTTTGACTTAGTCAAACAATTGCTTTAGTTTGCAGGAAAAATCTATAAGAACTAATTCTCGGGCTCACCGATAGGAAGGAAAAAAAACGTCTCATCAAGAAAATGCGATGAATTACAGCGCTGTCAGAAGCAAGTGCAGTAAAAAAGTGAGCCTGTCTGATGTCACGATTATGTCAAAGTGTTTGTGAGAGAGGCTGATATAAAAGGATGGTTTGGTTTGAAATTCATATCCACTTACTGCCAGAGCTGGCTTGTATACCTCTCCAAGTAATGGCTGTTTACAATATAAAAGAAAAGGAAAAATAGCCACTTTTCCCTGCTCAGACATGAAATCCTCTTATGAAATTAGGCTGATAAAAGGGCCTTGTGACGTCGCCCATTTTTCCAACCTTGCCTCTGAGCGTTATTAATGGCATCCTTGTGGCGTGTCATTTTTCTACATCTCCAACACGCTCCTAACAACAGCAGCAGAGGGCCGGGCCTGCTCGGCGCTTTGTCAGAACAACAGCGGAGTCAACACACAGCCCTGTCAAGTTCCCTCAAAGCAGCTACAACCTGGGAAGAGCCGAAAAACACACACACACACACACACACTCTGCTGTGTGCATAAGAGCCAAGGGTTAATTTTTGTTGGTTCCTTGTTGCCTTCAGAGGGGGAAGAGTGGGAAAAATGAAGCAGGGTTGAAACAAATAGCAGCGTCGGGAGAGACGTGTGGCCTTCGCTTAAACAGAGCCATAAATCAGAGGAGTGACATGGAGAGAGGGAGGCAGAGAGAGAGGTGGAGGAAGAGAGGGGTAAAGAGCAACCAAAAGTGAGACAACAACTGCATAACATTACCTGTTTTAGCCCCAGCAGCACGTAGGATTAACTGTTCCTGTGAAAAGCGAACTTCTGAGATTGCTGTATCTTTCTTTGTGTCTCTTTTAAGTTGACATTACAGTGTTCGCTTTATTTACCAGCTCATCTGAGGTCAAACACAGGTGTGGCCCTTCTTCATGTGATTTTGACCTCTAACCCCTCCATCATGCGTTGAGTTTAAGATGCTCAGGAGATATTTTTCCGTTACAAAAGAGCAGCACAAAGCTACAACTGGCTGTAAGATTCTGTGTGATAACACAAGATAATGAATGTATACTTTAAAGTGAACATAAATTCACATCACACACAAGTATGTGCATGTTCAATGTGTGTATGTGTGTGTGTGTCTGCAGACCTTGCCGTGCATTTAAGCGTGTACCTCGACATAGGCGAGGATTAACAAGACTCTTCGGAGTTGCAAAGCAGAAGGGGGTGAACATGCATGTGGATTACATACAGCCAGCATCATCTCGCAGTGATGCTTTTAATGAAGTCCTGTGTGTCTCAACCTGCATGTGTGAAAAGGCCCACACCGCGCAAGCCTCCAGCATGCCACACCATAAAGCTGGCCAAATCACTAATACATTCAGGGTCTGTCCGTGAGCTCAGGTAGGGGCAGAAATCTTGGAGACATCTTATGCATGGCCGTGTGTGTTCCAGCTGTGACCCACCCTGTGTCACTCATTTTGTCCTGACTTGTGAGGGATTACCACAGTGTGGGCTTGTGCTGAGATGGCAAAATAGACAGGGATAAAAGGAGGGAGAGGAAGCTATACCACACATAAAGTGTCTGTGTTTTACATACAGGCCAAGGCTCGGGGAGACCTGTAGCCGTTTGATTGGATCCTGCTGAGAGAGACCTTAACGTATGTCATCCTTTGCTGTTACAGACGACAGAAAGAAGTGAATGGAAAAGAATGTTGCTTCGATTCGTTGTTAAGGTAAAGCTGGATAAATCAAATTGGATAGCCGCATGTATTCCCACCACATGCTTTGAAAGTGAGCCTAATAGTGTGTTCTCAACAACAGGGTAACAGGAAAAAAAAGGAGAATTGGTATGTTGGTGTGATATAGCAAAGCACGCAATTGCCTCCCGGATTTCCACAGTTTAGGCGCAAAGTATGTGCAAATTATTTCATTCACCTGACATCAAAGAACAGCAGCCGCTCGGCACTTTGAGAGAAAATTAAATTAAGCGCCCAGAAAATGTTGGAGAAAACTTGGAGGATATAGAATGGATTTACGGCCTTAAATCTGATGGAGCTTGATACTAATACGGTATAAATCCTCGCCTTTCATTATAGTATTATATGAAATGCATTGGAATGGAGCGATGGATCCTATTTGACATTCTGTTACCAGTGCAGTTGCACACAGCTTCACACTTAAGCCCTTTAAAGCTAATACATAAATGTAACATTACATATAGCTGCAGCGCTCAACAGCAGTTTTTTTTTCCTCTTCTTCTGACTGAATCAGCAAACACACAGGATGATTCTCCCAAATGGTTTAATTACTCAAACAGATTGAGGAGCGTAATGATGTTTTGCCTCTCCGATGGCAACAATGCTGCTAATCGGCTCAGCTATTATTCAGACAATGAAAATGAATCATAAGATGCTTGTTCCTTTTTTTTTTTTTTTTTAAACAATATGTTAATGTTGTGCACAGTAATCGACCCAGCTCATGGAGGGAAATTTCTGAGGCAAGGAGAGTGTGAGAATTTTTCAAATGTGGCGCAAAGATCAAAGAAAGGGTGGCATGGTTTGTGTTTGTGTTTGTTTTTTTATCATTTAAAGACCACTTCCAAGACTTTTGGCGGGAGCTGGAGGGAGTCTCTCCAAAGACAAAACCATGAAATGTAAAAAAATCAGCAGCAGTTTAATTTCTTGTGGCCAGCTTTCCAACAAGAAATAAGAAGACATTTTCCAGTTTTCTTGAGATTTACGTCTTTTTCCAGAGCAGGTAATCAAGGAAGCCTCACTCTGGCCACAGTGGACCACCAATGGAGCAGTGGGCCGTCGCTCGTCTGCCTTCACTGCAGGTGTTGGGTGCTTGTAGGGGTCCATTTTGTCCCGTGTCATTTGTCAACGTGGGGACACAGCGCAGATGCATTGTGCCCTATGGCGTGGCTGTGGCGGCTGCACGTATGGGCTCCATTGTGCTGCGATTATGTAGGACGAGCATGCCGCCTGCTAATCTGCCTGTGGGAGGGTGCATGCCGGTGAATTATTGTACTTTGGGAAAAAAAAAAGAGAGAAGATGGGAGAGGGAGAGAGATGAGGAGCACAGGAAGAAGAAGATGAAGAAGAGGAAGAAGAGGACCAAGAAGAAGAGGAAGAGGAGGAGGAGGAGGAGGAGGGGGAGGAGCGAGAGACAGGAGAGAGAGAGAGGGAGAGAGAGAGGGAGAGAGAGAAGGCCCCCTGGCTGTGATTATGAAATGGTCTGTCACAGATTAAGGCTACAGGGATGCAGGCAGAGATGAGCCAGAGCCTCCCACAGACACTCTGGCTAGTCAGGCTGCTTCATTGAGCTTACCTGAGGTTATACACGCCTCACATCTATCGATGGATGTACAGCACACACACACACACACACACACACACACACACATACAGCGAGGAAAACGAGGGAGGAGGGGAAGGCTGGAGAAACTGAGAGGGAGGGAGAGATTGAGAACGAGAAGAGAAAGCGTGAAAACAAACATGCTCCAAATAGGCTTGCGATTGAAAGAGAAGGGAAGAAAGAGGAAGAGAGGGAGAGAGAACTGTGCCCAAGGAAAAACACAAGAAAATAAAAGGGAAGAGGAAGAGAGGGAGCTTGAGAAGGCTGGCAGCCACAAAAGGCAGTGACTAAAATAAGACCTGTGTGGCTATTGTCTGTTTCCAGGAGGGCTTTGGTGATAAAAAGCCCACGCTATTTGTCTTTCTCTTGCCTTACCCTCCTCGAGAGCATAGATACCTGGAGATGTTTTTTTCTGAGCAGAGATAGAGGCGAGAGTATGTCAGGAGAGAACTGACTGCACTGTGTGTTCACAAAGTGGAGGACTGACTGTCTTCTGCAGCTTTTTATAATTACACTGAGAGTCTTTATCCTAAGTATCTATTATTTTCACGCCTGGCAGCTTCAGAGGTGTGTGGCGTTATGAAAAGGGTAAGAAATACTGAACCCTTCGGTGATTGATTGACAACTACAGCCTGCACACTTCTGTCCAATCACACGCTCTACTGTCAGGTTGATTCTTCCTCCGGCTTCAAGCGGGAAAGAAAAGCTGTAGCTGGAGTTTGTTACGGCAGAAACATCCACGTTTGATTGGCAGGCCGGCCCTCTGTCAGGACAGAGCGAGCCAATCAGCTTAATTAGCTGGATGGTATTTCCAGGTTTTGTATCTACAAGGCTGGGATTTGTGAGTGAGGATTTAAGTTTCAGTCTTTTGTTTAAGGATTCACTTGGGCTTGCAAGTCCCTCTCACTGTAAGTCAGACAGGGAGGTAGATATAAATCTGACAAGCAGTGGAGGAAGTTTCACACAGGTGTAGACAGGTGCTTTTTCCTCCAGGTGTGGAGGTAACTCATCTTCTGTGTGCTGGGAAGAATAAGTTATGTGCTTCTCTGTCTACAGGAAGACTTATCTCAGTCATACTTTGAATAAAGACTGTGCATGTGATACGATAATAAAGCTGTCATGGTTCAAATTATGAAACTTGTCAGACCCTCAAACAGCATTCTGAAGCCTTTTTTTCCCCCATCTTTCTGACATCACAAATGTGATTCCGTGTCACATGTGTTTGCACTTTTCAAGAAGACAACTACAATCTCTTCAGAAAGCAACTGGGTAGAAATTTGCAATCACATTCACAAAAACAGGACTCAGAAAAGAAAATATCTCTCAAAACTTTGTCACATATCATCATCCACGATTTTCTAAAAAGCTGAAACTATCAAACCTTTGATGCATGAAATATGAAAGCCTGTGTCAAGAGTTTTTGTCCTTAAAGGGACTGTGAGGACTTTCTAAATGATCTTGAAAAAGTCTCACATCTAGATATATGCCTGATTGTAATCTACAATTTAAAAAGAGATCATCAGCACCAGTATAGTTTATTTCTAAATGCTATTTCTTAGCTTCCTGATCGGGTCGGACAGGACCGCCATTTACAGCACGCCAGCTGATTAACTGTAGCAGTGAGAAGAAAGATCTGTGTTTTTCACTGCTGAAAATGATTTCTGGGATTTATTTTGTAGTGATGGAGGACACTGGAGTTGAACTGTCATTAAGAAAAACGACGTCAATGCAGAAGAAAGCTAAATGGGAGAGTGATAGAGCACAGGCTAAAGCTAAAACACAGGATTAGCTGTTTGTGATAATGTTCATTCCAACCCATAAAGAGGATTTGCTAACGTTATATGTTAGCCTACGGCTACGTCTCAGATTGCCGGCTACCAAACTACATTACAAACTTACAAAGTTTACTTGTTGTTACGTTTGCAACAGCGGTACATAACTGTTGATAAATACCTTACCTCGTCGCGATTTAGCCAGTAAAAAGTTGTCTTGACGAAGAAAAGTAGTGTTAAAAAGAAGATCCAATCTCCATACATTCCCAAAACAAACACACATTGCGTTAAGAGTCATGTCATCAAAAATAGTGCGCCTCAATTCCAGCCAAAAGGTGTCACTCCAATCCACTTTAAACAGCCATTATAACCCCTTTAAAGAGTTCTGGTCTTTTAAGGGCATAAAAAAAATATATATTTTAATTAATTTAGTTAATCATATCCACTGCAGTGGACTACAGGCACCTGAGCATTTAACACAAAACGGTTATGAACTAAATGTCAAGTGAACTAAACTGTGTTTTCGGGTAATTCCATGAACAGTTATTTCTTTAAATGCTTTGCTAAACATTTTAACATTTTCACACGTCAACTTTGTATATTTTATAGCTGATAAACTTTTTAAATAGCATCTTGGTGGTTGAATGGTTTCAGCATCTCAGCATGTAAGGTTGCCATTTACTCCCTTACCCTGTTCTCTGTTTCCAGCCTGATTTTACTTTCTAGAAGCATAAATACCCAAAAGGAAGACTCTTCAAAAACAAAAAACTTGGATCATTTAATAATATTCCTAAAATAGAATTACCCCAAGTTGTTTAAGTTTTGTAATTCCTGAGTTACTGTTTGGCCCAGCAGTTAAGTTATATTCCATGTTGTAGTCAGCCCAGATTTGCAAGTCCTGTGCTGGATGTCCTCACCCCACTCTTGCCATTCCCAGTTTCCTGTTTAATCCACTGCCTAATAAAGGCATCAAAGCCCAAAATTAATCCTTAAAAATCTGCTTCTTCTCAATGAAAACCAGATGAGTTTGTTCTTCCCCAGCCACCAAGCGTGCCCAAAGAGCACAGCTTGAGAAACAAAGATGTCGTAGGATAATGAGTTAGTTAAATTTAAGCAACCTCACCTTTGCATGTATAAAGATATCTAATATGTAATGTTTTCATTTCTGCATCCACCAAATGGTTTGTAGCCTCTTTCTAATGGATTTTCTGTCTATTTGTTAATGTTCCGATCATCAATGTGGGGAAAAAAAGCCAAAACATTACTAGATGATGTATAGGCGACCAGGTTACCTTGGGCAATGAATAGCCTGCTGTTCCATTTCTACAAATCATTGTGCTACTCTCCAGTGGAGAAGCCATGGATTTGCATATTCAGAGCATACAGTATCTTTAAGTGCTGCCATACATTGTGCGGCTTTCTGGGTTTGTGTGGAAACTCAAGGACACAGGGCAGCACTTTAAACAGCATATCAACAATGTCATCCCACATTGTCCAAGCTGCTGCTTACATACTTCTTGCCCATCAGACCGAATTAGATGAGAAGGATAACCCTTTAGAGGTGGTGAGTTATTACAGCATCTCGGCCTGACGCGCCTCTGACAACCCAAGCCGATGCCAGATAATTGCCCCCGTGCTCGCCACTTAATGAACATAATTACTACGTTCCTCTGTGTTCACCCCGTGATTAATTGTTACAACATTTCTTTGTTGGGTTCCGACAAATTACCCCCTCATACCACCGTTGCCATTTTCACATCAGGCAATCATAAAGTACACAAGCAGGCTCTCATAAAGACAGCCTAGAGCCACTTGAGAGCCATGTTGGGATTATTGAAGGAGGCAGAGGAAGTTAAGGACTCGCCAATCAGTCAATTATAATCATCGGGGAAAGGTTTTTGAAGCTGTCATTCCTCCAGGAGAGGAGAAGAGGGGGATCTCATGAGCGCAATATCTGGCAAAACCGCATCAGTTTGTCAGTTGGGTCTTTTCACGCATGCACAATCACATTAAAAAATGCAGACGCACACACAAATAATATCAAAGGGAGGATGTAAATAACTACAAATGCCTCAGTGCGCACACAATCCCGTCAAACTCCACAACACCTGTGATCTTCAAGCAAAACATGTCTACAGAAGATGTTCTGATCTAGTGCATGGGCTTGTGTTTGAAAGCAATTAGCTTGGGCATATTTCACAGACGACCTAATTGAGAGGCTGTCACCCAGTTAAGCAAGGCTTGTCTTAAGACCATTTGCCTAATAATCCATGGTCTAATGCAATAAGGTGCCTATTTCCAATCAGCCATGACAAAGTCTCATTTATGTCAGGCCAAATCAGCACGAAGAGATGAAGTCTAGAGGCTGGTCCATGCTCAGGACTCTGGTGAGATGATTTGAACAGTCTTTGGCCAGAAGTAAAGAAGCTGTAGTGTGTTCACTATGGCCTCCTGTAGAGAGAGGAAAGCGTGCTTCTTTTCTTTACTTGGCACCTCCTCCTGTACATATATTCATGTATGTACACGTACAAACACAGCTCCATGTTCAGACACCCACAGACACGTGTATACAGTACATACAACCCACAGCGCTTCTGCGTGATTGATTCAGCAGAGCATCAGATCGCTCACTGTGACAAATAGCTGGCTGACAGCCCAACACAAAAAAGCCCACACCCTAACACCTAACCTGTGAGGGGGACTGGGGCAGGGGAGGGGGCTGACCTAGCAGCAGGCCTCCTCAGCTGTCTCCATCATACCACCTTTTTCTTTCTCTTTTTTTCCACCGGTCTCTTTTTCCTCTTGTCTGATTCACTTTTTCACTCTCACTCCTCTCCCTGACTGTATTCTTTCTACCTTTCTTTCTTTTTACCTTTTTACTTCCCTGTCCACCTCTGTATCCTCATCAGTATCTCTGTAAGGTATGCTGTCCCTCCCTCTCTCACTCTCTCTCTCCTTCTCTGGGAGTGATAGATTCCCCCTCAGTTCATTTATCCTGGAAGCGGAGGAGACGGCGGTGTGATGTGATCCATCTCGCTGGCGATGGAGGGAGCGCGGCGTCCCTGATCACAGGCCCTATCAATCTCACTCATAGGGGCCGGATCAGCGCTGCTGTCAGACAGCAGACACACATGGCCTGTTTGCCTGCCTAGGACTTCCTACTGTACACCTCCTGCAGTAGCACTCACTGGGGACAGGACTGGAGCAGAGACAGGGAGACCCACAGAGGGGATGTAGCTGTGTCTGAACTCCAGAGGGGGAGATACTTTAGTCCTTTCTATTCAGACGCTGCTGGCAGGAAGTGAACAGGGACGAAATGTGTTAAAGCCAGAATACTTCAACTACACTGACATACAACCACTTGAAAAGTTCAAAAGTTCATATTTCTTCACATAATCCACTGAAAAGAGGGAGCAACTCTCTGATAGTGGTTTGATGATAAAATTCTACATTTTTTAAATCAACTTTTATATTGCTGATTCAAAACTGTGCAGCTTCTATAAACATCTTGAGCAATCTATATCATAGAGCTGAAAAAAATTAAGGCTGTGCAAAAACGTAACAAGGATAAAAATCCATTTATGATGGAGTCACTTGTAAAAACTACAAGAACATAAAAAATCAGCTATTTTTGCAATTTTACAGTAATAATTTGCTACTCTTTAAAGTTTTTTGAACATATTCAAGATTAATTACAAAAAACTTATGTGGGCAAGTCAGACCTCGCTGTCACTCAGCATTAACCCCATTTGTAGACCTAAGCAAACCTAAGATTTAAAAAATAAATATATTTCCCTTAACCCCAGAGCACCAGTGTCAGGTGATTTTCATTGTGTTGCCAGTGTCAGAGTTGTGTGAGTCTTTGGATGATGTCAGTGAGCAGCCTGAAGCAACCCAAAGTAGGCGTGTTACCCTGCTCCTGTCCCTTGTTTAGTCAACAGGCATGTGGTCAGGTGATTTTCACCCAATGTTTGTGATTAAGTGGCAATATATATGTATTTTTTATTATAATAATGTTTTTTAGGGATTTTTCACTGATGAGTAATGAGTACTTCTTATTGGGTATCTTATATCAGGTAAACTATACCCAACGTTACTGATGGGGTTAGGCAAAAGTTTTAACCAAATAAAAAGTGTAACACAAAAAAAATTAAGAATTTTGAAATTAGACCTAAAAAATATACAGACAAATCTGAATGAAAACACTGGAGGGTAACTGTTCAAATATTTTGAACCTGTTCGTTGAGTCACTTGTTGCTAATATTTCAGTAAGCTTGCAAACTGTTATGTACTCAACAGTCCAAGCAGGCAACCATTAGCCCATTAGCTTCTCTATTTGCATCCTGGACTTATGTCTGTTAAAGTTTGAGTTTGTCTACTTCTTCTCAATGGTCCTTTTACATATCCCACCTGTTCTACTGATGGCACCTGAATGTGCATTGAGGTTACTACATGACAGTCCTCAAAAAAATAATTTTGTATCCTTTTACTTCAAAATTACCAAAAACAATGAAATAGTTTCTAAAATAATGTATGTTGGAGTCCTGTTCTCTATCTTCGAGGTGCTGATGCACTGCTCAAGTTTGAATTTGAGTCTTAATCAGAGCTCAAATCAAAGATAAGTCAGAAGTTTGAAAGATTAGAGCTCAAGCTGGACTCAAGATTGAGTCCTGGACTAAAGCACCTGCGTCATGTGAAGTCCTCCTGCTGCAGGTGAGTGCAGCTCTCTCTGCCCTCCCTCACGTCTCAGTACAAAGAGCTGACGCAGCTTTTTACTTTTTGGCAATGACGCGAGTGTATCTCTTGATCCCTTTCACTGTTGTCAAACGCTATCCTGCTGACTTTTTCTTCTTTATGCTGCTGTCAAATTCTTCTTCCACCATTCACATTTTATTCCATCTACAAAAATAAGCATCACCCATGAGAAGTCATGAAGCAGTGATGCTGTGAGTCAAATTAGCAGGGGAATCTGTTTAGAGGGACACTTTTTTCAATTAAAATATCAAGAGAACAAAGAATCTTAACACATTAGTCAGGACGACAATAATTGCTATATATATATTTTGTCAAACCCCTAGTGTACAAAATATAGTTGCAATAAAAAAAAAACTCATTTGCAAGCTTAAAAGTGAAGTCATGTTATGGTAAGTGATGAGTATTCTGGTGTCACTGGGTATTTTTAAGTTTTGTCAAATCTCTGGTGATACAAGGTTCACTATTTGATCAGCAGCATTTCAGTCCACGCTGGGCTATATTTCCCAACACACTTTCCATATGCTGTATCAAAACACATTAAACTCTCTTTGACACTTAAATACACAAAATCGCTCTCGCCTGTGACATAAACCACCCTTTACACACACTCCCCTTTACACACTCTGACACCCCTCAAAAAACACTTCCCTGCTGACGTGTAACACTCTCAAGCACTCATCCACAGACACTTCATAACCTGACATGCATCACCCTGACACGCACACACATGCACACATCCACACACATCAAAAGCAGTGGGCTGTAAAGCGCTGTCCCTATCCACCCCAGACAGCGTCGACCAATCAAATTAGGCCTGATCAAAACATGCCATTCAAAGCCAGGGCCGGGATGGGGGTGGGGGTGTTGGGGCGTTCAGGGGAGCACAGCCGACGCTCTGACCTTGGGAGCAATTAGCATGACCAGGGAGGGTGAGAGACAGAGACAGAGACTGGGAGAGAGAGTGGAGAAGGAGGGGCGAGCAGAATAAAGAAGGAGGTAATGCAAAAGCACCCCCACCTCAACAGATCTGCAAAAATAGAGGATGGAGCCCTCTGAGGGCCCACTCAGCACAAGGCCCTGGTCTTACCAACCTCCACCTCCTCCTCCTGCTCTGCAGCCTCTTCACCCGCGCTCCTCTGAGTCCTCCATGAGTTCCCTGGTGCGAGACCAGGGCCCAGGTCTCCCCCTGAGGAAACCAAGGCCTCATCTTTCCCTCTTCTTCAGACTCACTCTCATTAGATCCTGCGTGTCATATTTGATTTTGTCGGTCATTAGGTTCCATGAGATCGCTGATATGTTTGAGGTGAAATGATACAGTGAGGTGGATTTTTACATATTGTCACATGTTCTTTTGCTCATTTCAAACAGAATAAGATCAATAATAGCATTAAATACCTTCCACATGAAAGTCTTTACATATGTCTACTTCTAATGTATACACGCTCATTAAACATCCAGGAGTTTATCAAAATAGGATCTTCAGCTACAGCTCAAATATCTATAATCTAATAAATTCAGTATTGTCTCTCCAGCGATCTCTTTTTATCACCTCTGTTTACACCCAAAGCCTGAAGCATTTGTTAACGTTAACATTCTTCAGCTGTGTTTACACAACCACGTATTCCTCCAGCATAGAAACAGCCCTACTGACACGCCACCTCAGCCACCTCCCCATCACACACACACACACACATACCTGGGAATCTAATTTCAATCGACTGGCAGGCAGCGGAGGTTTGAGGTTAGAACCATACAGTAAAAAGGCTGGGCAGGGCCGCCCAAGCGAGGTGCGTAGGTTCAAATTGTTTTCTATAAGTCACCTCTACGGGGGATTTGTGTTTATCCCTGGCCATTGATTTGTTGCTGGGCTTCATTGGGTAAGAGGGAGAGAAGGGGAAAGATGGTAGACCAGAGAGGGGAATCCAAGAGATGCTGAAAGAGGGTCTTCGTCCTTCTGGTGTAGGGGGTGAGCTCAGGGGTAGGAGAGAGGGATACCTCAACTTAGCATAAAAGTCAGGCAGTTTTTGTTTGCTAGATTGTTTTTTTGTTATAAAAATGCTTCATAGCGAAAAATCTTATATTGCTGGGAAGTCTGCTTATTTCCTTTTTGAAAGGTGCCATATTTGTAAGGAACATGCATCTTTAGGATGAGCAGCAGAGCTGAGTATGAAAACTTTGCCAAATCTTTCTGCCGATGCCAAACAGCCTGTTCAGACATTGATCATTGATAGCTGATAAGTATTATCTGATTCAAGCATTATTTTTTATTGACTACATGAGAAAGGAACTGATTAAGTGCAAGGTAGCTGGTGGAGATTTTTCTTTTTACCTATATTTAGTCATTTCTTCTCCTTCTTTTCCTATTCTCTTAAAACTAGAAAATCTCCAACAACCTATCTGGCTCTAATATAGTATTCGTACACATACGCACCAACAAATGGCATGCTCTCTTTCTATAAAGACAAACACTCTGGCATTGATTCAACATTGTGATATCATCTTCTTCTTGTCTTCTTCTCCATTCTACCTTTGTCTCTCTGCCACAATAGCATATTCCTGATGGGGGGATTTCCATCTCCCTGCATTGTTCTAGCAGGCTGTTGTCATTCTGCGTCTGTTGTTCTCTGCTCATAATGCTACTGTGGAGCTCGCCCCATGACTCGCCTGTTTCAGTTTCACTTAGTGGCTTAATTACCGCTGAGCGTCTTCAATGCAAACGATGAGAGACAAATGGAAAACAAATACAATCAACACACTGTCTTATTAACCAGGTTGTCTGATCCTCCCCTACACCTCTCCTGCTAGACAATAGCCTGTCTCCATGTGTGTTCAGTACACTACAGCAGAGGCTGTGAAGTGAATGTAAATACAGGTTTGCATATGCACACAATACAATACTGGTTTGTAATTGAGGGGAAGCTGAGAGGTTACAGGGACTATGATGCAAAGCATTACGAGGCCCATCACTTAGCTTGAAGAGAGTAAACAGAGAAGCAGCCCAATGTAAACTGAGGGCCCTTCAGTCTAATGTATCTTTGTACTGATGCTCATGTTAATAAAACAATCTGTTTTGATATGGTGCTTTAAAAGGAATGCTGAAAAAGCAATAACAAATAAAAAAACATGGAAAATAAAAGCATGAACATGCAATGAAACATCACATGCTTAAAGAAAATAAAAAAAAAGTTGTATGAAAATGTGTACACTCAAAGTTCATGTTTTGGCTTTACAAACACATTTTAAAAACACCTGAAGCCACCATAAAGGACTATTTTTACGTCTTTCAGTCTCAAGATTCAATATCATTGTTCCGTCTATATTTCACCAGGATATCAGCGTCTCTCTCAAGATTCATCACACATCCACACAACAGTTAGTTTCAAGTTGTATACAAGCTAAAATGATTATGAAGGCCGCCATCCCGAAATGTGTATTTATGACCCCAAATCGAACATGTGACACTCATAAATCCACTTCTCGTCAAATTTAGCCATAGAAAGCAAAAGTGTTTCTGAAGCAATTTTTTGAAGGTTTCAACAGCAGTCGCCATGTTGAAAATGATGACGAATTTTGGTCAGCCCAACGAGGGGGTGTGCTTTCGCCTTCTTGCTAACAGCTACAGTGGCCTAGACAATGCACAGCCCGGTAAGTCTGCCATTTAACCGTTGTTCTACTCTCCTTCGCAAAAGTTACCACAACGAAATTGGAATGCACATGTGCAAAACAGAGCGTGACTTCACCGTTTTCACTGAAAACGCCAGCTTGCCATTTATACAGCAACGGAGGCTGCAGCATTTCAGACAAAATTCTACTCTGGAGGGTGTTTTAAAAAAGTTGCGTTTTAGGTCGGCTGAAACAGTGTTTCCGAATAAACAAGAGGCCGAAATGCAACAAAACTTTTGCATTTCACCCTGATACCATTGTCATATAAATGGGGCGTCAGTTGAGTCAGCTGTTCCTCTGATTATCAAACTCCTGTAACCTTAATATCCCTAAAATCCAGAGTTAAGAAACATTTTATCCCTCTAACAGTGTGCTATTCAAAATATTTGTTTTTATTAACACCAGGCTGTAAACATGTTCATAGAGTATTTAGAACTTGAATACTGGTTCATTTCTCATGACTGGAGTTTGGCTTCTTGCTTTTATCCACTGGGGTCTGTAGAACAACTGCTGTTGTTGCATATTTACCAACCAACTGGTGTTTCTGCATTCACTGTTGGAGTTCAGCAGCCCAAGTTCCGGAGCATGGACAGATTTCATTTTTCCTCTGTGTGAAGAAAGAATCAAACTGCTTCCTTTATGATGTCTCTAGACATTCTGAAATTGTGTCCAAGCAATCCCAGGATTTCATCCTTTGATGTAAATTTACCCAGGAGAAATGCATAATGTTCATTTTTTTATCCTCTTAAAGAGCAACTTCTTAAAATTTAAAGACAAATCGGATTTACGGTTTACATAAATATTCAAAATAATTGATCCTTGATTCTTTTTTTGCTTATTGGTTTATAAATGGAAAATAACTGGGTCAAAAATCAGTGCACCAATTTATGACCACACAAATGTGGTATGTCAATCAACAAACTGAGTGAGTTGCTGACTATTTCACTTTTAACCTGATATGTTCAGTTTTATAAGTGAACAAGTCACTTTTTTCTTTTTAATAAATCTAGATATACATTTACTTATAAATTTATCAAAATCATTAAAAGCTATTCCCAAATCTAAACTGCCGCAGCAACATCACACACTAAATCCATGTAGCAGTGTGTGTTTTTTAAACTTCAACCCCTGACTGCTGAGAAGTTGTACTGTCGATCCATCGATGGACGTGTTTTGGTACATGCTTGATCAGCCATGCATGTTGTGGATTTCATCAAGGAGTGTGTATTCATTTGTGTTTGTTTAGTTTGGGGAGCAAGTCTCAGCTTGACAGTCATCGTGAGGGGCCGGCTTGCTATACCCATAAACAAGACGGGTCCAAATTAGCCGCTCAGAAAGCCTGTGGCCTTGAGTGGTGCTGTCCTACCCCCCAGCTACATTATTGAGCAATGCTAATGATGCAGGCTCTACTCATTTACTCTCTCTTCAACACCATTTCGCTTGCTCTCGCATCAGATTTAGCCAGGCTGACTGTGCAGCAAGCTTTATCATTTTAGATTCCAACCCCTAAAAAAAAAAGAAAAAAAAGCACCCAGTGGGAGCGGGACTCTTCACTCTGACTCTTGCTGACTGTCTCTCTCAAGGTTTTGGTAAGCACTGCTGCTCCTCCAGGTTTTAATAAGCAGCGGAGCACAGGGTTTGTGTGTTTGTGTGTGTGTGAGGTGTGTGTATGTGTGTGGCTGTTTGTATGTGTGCGAGTTCGAAGAGTGAGCCGGTAACGAGACACACGCCCCCTCTACCACCAGCACCACCACAGCCAGCGCCGCACCACTGTTTACTCTAGCAAATCCTGAACGAGGCCGCGGTGCTCCGGAGAGAGCTTTGCTCCTGTTAATTGGTCATTAAAAGTAGTGGTTTGTGGGCCTCACTAAATCTTTAAACAGGCCATGAAATAATAAAAGGGGGAGGTTTGTCACCGCTGTTAGCTCCCCAGAGCAGGCAGAGAGGGAGAGAGGAGACAGGAAAGAGGAGCAGGACTCGGCTTTTGATCATTATCTGCAGAATTAACATGACTGATAATAATTGCTCTGTTCATTTCAGGCCTTGTAAATACATCGTGGATGTGGGGCTGCATGCGGCAGATGAAAGGAGGTTGTCATTGATGTGTGAGCGGGTAGAAAGAGGTGGGCTGGAGGGGAAGATTGTGGCAGTAATCATGATTAGTGAGAAAAAACACAAAGTCTTGTTAGACACAGGTTCAGGCAGCGATAGCTTGTTGTTCCTCGCACTGAACCTACAGCGCTGTGTGCATGTTTGACACCCGCTGCTTAGAAGTGTGCAGATGCATCGTTGTGTTGAGCTCTGGGAGGGGATACGCGACTGAAGATGCTGTAGAATCAGCGACGGATGTGCACACTGACAATCCTCCCCTCTTATCACTAATGATATCAAAGAAAGTCAGCTTAAAAAGATGACACCAGCGGGATGGAGACAACAGGTGTCAAAGCATGCACACAGATGCACACACTGTCTCACACACACACACACAAACCATACGGTGTATGGTACCCTCCTAAGCCCTGTGAAAGTAATGATTCTGTTATACTTGCATGGCTTCTCATATATTGATTTGGACCAGGAGGAGGCCCCTCCCGCAGGGGCCCCATTCCTCGGCTCCCCACCCGGCTCCTATTGTGCTTGCGTGTGGGTGTGTGCAAAATACCAGCAGTTAGTATGTCAACAGAGGCTGTGTGCATGTGTGTGTGTGTGTGTGTGTGTGTGTGTAAGCAGAAAAAAAAAGAAATAAAGAAAAGACAAAAGTTCTTTACAGATATCCTGACGCACTCACAGCTTCACACACACAAACGCACACAAGCATGTGCACATACATGCACACACAAAACAGGACCGTGCACACGCAACACATGCCCGTGCACACACTCATTGTTGGGGTATCAGTTCAAGCCGTCAATAATGGCGCAGTGGACTGTGAAGGGACAGGCATGACCCAGACTGCCCACGGTGTCAAGTTTGTGTGCGTGTAAGGATCCATACAATCCTGTGAGCTCACACCCAAACACACACACACACACCTACACACACACACAAATGAAGAGAGCCTGATCGCTGACCTATATGACCTCTCCCTCCTCGCCACCCTCCTTCTGTCTGTGAGTGGGCCTGTACTGTGTGCGTGTGTGTGTCTGTGTGTGTGTGTGTGTCCGATACAGCCTCCCCCCAAAAACCCACCATCCCTCCCCTCTCCGCCACTGTCCCATTGTTTCCTCTCCTACCCTCCATTGTCTCAGCTGAGAAAGGAGGGATGCACTGCGGGTGAAAGCAGGGTGCTGATGTCGAGAACCGTCTGCCGGAGGGTTCATCATAAAGACACCCAAAAAGACACAGCACACTCGGATGCTCGTTCCCCTCTGCCAACACTTAACTTGAAAAAAAAAAAAGTGAGACTGCAAAAAGTGTGTAAAAACCATCTGGAAGCTAATTGCCTGCATCACAACCATTATTACTTTTCTGTTTAATTGAAAACCAAATCACACTTGATTTAATGAGAAATTTGCATAACACTTTTGCCATTTTATTTAATGCACAAAGACCTTGAGTAATTTTCATGTTTTAAAATGTGTCCCACTCACAAGTTTTACATTTTCAATCCAGAAAAAAGTGCTGAAAAAAAAAAAAACAGCAGACATCCTCCATTTCTTTTCTGCCCCATCATACAATTTTTGGTCCTCCTGTTTTCACTGAAGCAACTACAGAAGTGCTTTCTGAACGCCATCCATCATGCCTTACCTACTTTTTATTGCAGAACGCTGAAAATGCATCTCACTTTACGATAACAAAGCTGGAATTTATCTTATTGCTGCTTTGACTGCTGTGATTTAAGTGAAATGAACAAACGGGTAAAACATGTTTCTACACAGGAGATATGTTTGACCTATGAAGTAATATTTGGAAAACGGGCCCTAAAAATTCACATGGCAGCTAACTAGGTTTTGGCTGCCATCTTCAGGCTGTCATGAGAATTACACCCTCAACACAGAGGCAGGATTTACAAACCCTAAAGCTAAACATGGTGATTGTTCCTTCATGAAAATTAGACATCCCCACCCCTAATCTCTTCTAATTTCATTCAAGGATTTGTAGAAGCCATAACCTTAAGACTTGTATTACACATAATCATTAACTGTGGCGTCTGTTTACATAAATGCACATTATCAGTTGGAACTCTCGCAGATTTGTACACGTTAATCATTTTCCCCAAAAGCGTGAATGGTTTATGGCTGGGAAATACAGAGCAGAGGAGTCATCACATTATTATATGGCACGCAGAAGGCAGAATAATCACTGGGTTTAAACTATCACACAGATATAATGTCTCAATACTCAGATAGCTTTCAGACCAATTCTGCAAAGTTTACTATCCAAGCTGCTCTGGAGAATTTTTTTTTTTTTTTATGTACAAATCTATGTGGAGCATTAGGTACAGTGAGGATATGTGTGCTTCAAATCATGCTCTGCACCCTCCGGGAGTTGTGGTATTAAATAAGATCTACCTTTGGAGCATTAGTGGAATTCAATATGTGCAATGTAATTATTCTGCTCAATAAGCCACTGGAGGAGGATATTCCATTTACTACACGCTCTAAAGCAGGTACAGTCAGAGGCTGTTTTATGTTCACACAATATAAGCAACATGCTACCGGTTAAGGAGGGGGGGAAATTACACATGCATTTTTTAACGCGTTTGCTGTAAGCATACGATTAGCATGGCGTACCATTTGCGCACCATTTAGGCACCATTTATGCATTTTACAGCTGTTGGTGAAAATGGAGGCAAATCAGTTAATTAATTTTATATATGGGAGTCTGAGCTACTGACGCTGAAATGAGACAATCTGCATCAGGGAAAAGTTTATCATTTAGCTAAGAACGCCAAAAATGTGCTGGATGCAACTTCTCGAATTTAAAGATCTCTTTGGTAACACTTTTGTTTCGATCTTGCGAAGTTTTTGACGCTCAACAGCAGGAAAAAAAAGACAACTCAAGACTTTTCTTATGGTTATACGACATAGTGATGGGCATTTTGAAACAATGCTGTAACATTTGATGACCTCATCAGCTAACTCATCTATAAAAAATATAGAATCTGCAGACTTGTTCTTAGAAAAACAGTCCAAAATCACAGCTTTCGTAAGTAACCTTCTGTTGTTAATAAAACAATAATTCATCATCTTGAAACAACAGTGCATAGTTCACAAAGAACTTAAGGTATTTTCTAGGCAGCGTAAGAATAAAACTATGACGTAGTTGGTAATAAGTAGTGCTGAATCCCATCTGCAGAAAAACCAATTCACAACATAAAGAGCTCAAGTTTGAGATACAGAGACACAGAGGGAGGGAGGGGGTTTGAGGGGGGTTATGCGTTTCATGCTGTCCCAGTTGCCTAAAGTGATTCTCTCAATAATGTATTAGAGCACTTGTTTATTATTTACTGTTTACACAGCTCAACTCATGCTGCTTTTGTGGAGTGACATTCTCACCCGCGCCGTCTGCGCAGAGCAGCCAGAACAAGATGCAGCGCAGACAGACGAGCCGGGGCGCAGACAGACAAGCCGGGGCCCCGCCAGCCGGAGCGGGCAGCCAACCAAACCGGGCAGCCACGCGCTCCACGCCACGCTCAGTTGATGCAAAGGCACTGGACTGAGAAATAAAAGACATCTCGGTTCACAGGAGCCGTTGTACATGCATCCTGAGGTTGTCAAAGAAAAACACACACATGCACAGAGGGGGTTGGAAAAAAGGTGGGATAGGAGAGGGAACTGGGGGATTTGGTTATTAATGTTTATGCAGACGACTAACTGACCAACACCCTGCTAATCTGCTTCTGTATCTGTTCCTTTTTCAAGTAAAGTAAGGACGGTTGTGTACACTGTGTGAGAACAAGTGGACGATGTCATTTTCAGGAACAGAGCGTGATAAAAATTTCACAACCTCAGACTATACTTAACAAGTTGAGAAAAGAAAATGTGCTAATCTCACTAAAAAAAAAAAACAGGAAAGCAACTTCTTCCGCTGATTGATGGAGAACTCAAAATTCTTCCTTTAACAGGATAGGTTTAAAACTTCAAACAGCATGATTTTAAGTCTTTGCCTGCAATCCAGTGTTTACAAAATGTTTGTAGATATCCCAGCCTTTTTGTTATGGTCTGAAAAAAGTAGAAAACTGATCATGTTTTACCTGTAACTCACACTCTGCCTAGATATAAATCTTCACAAATTTGTGTCATCAAACAGATCTGAAGAAAAAAAAAAAAGACAGTGAGACCTTGTGATAGAATAAATGACGTGGTTACTTTTAGCTCTCAGAAAGCTAAATATTTCAATAATTACCTGCTTCTTGGATTAAATAATTATCTTGATATTAAAAATAAAACAGAAATTATCCTCTAATTATTTCCTCATACAAGGGTGGCAGAGTTTGCATCTCCTCACTGCTCATGTGAGGTGTTAATTCGTGGAGGGAGCACACCGATATGAGTCTGGTAATTACAAAAAAAAAAAAAAAAAGTCTATCTCTGGTCATAGCAGACAATAATTGCATCCTCTCGTGTACACATTAAAGTAAATCAGTTCCCAGGCCAATTTCCTAGAAAAAAAAATGTGGAGGTAGACACTTACACAAACAGAGCAGACACTCACTTACTGTACCCCAAAAACAAAAACAACCACACACACACATACATACACACACACGCAGCATTTTCAAAGTCATAAAACGAGGGGACTTCAAATGCAGCTATTTGTTTGGGGCCTGTTGTCGTGGGAATAGGCAGTGCGACTGTGATGGTTCATTAGAATTCCTTTCAAGTTGTGGAGTGCGGCCTCCCTGTGTTCCTCTCCCCATATTCCCTGACCCCGATGCATCTCCGTGGGGCTGAGGTAGGGCGGGGCACAGGGAGGGAAGGAGGAGGAGGTAGGGTTTGGAAGTAAAGCACAACACATAACACTGCAAACACACACACAAACACACTTTCGCGGGACTTCACAACATACTGTACCATCAGCATGCACCGGAAAGAGTACTTGAACTGGATGTGAAGTCACCACAACTCACACAAAAAGGGAGAGGAGGAAAACACTCTTGCTGCAGTAGACTGCCACATAATGCTGATAAACAAACACACACACACACACACACACACACACACACACATACCCAGAACTCTCCTCCCTAACAGTGTCACCTCACTGCATCACCCTCTCAGGGATGCAGGGGGGAGGTTCGCCTCAGCAGGCACAGCTCAACGCTCGGTCACAGGAGAGAGTGCAATGTTGTGTTTTTGCCACCAGAGATGATGGCAGGGAAATTGTTTGTGTAATGCACCTGGATCTTTTCTGGCACGCTAATAATTACTCCCCTCATCTGCTGCAAGAGCAGCTAAATGTTGCCTCGACAGTCCTCAAAATTAGGAGGAATCAGAAGTGTCTGCATCAGACGATGATTGAAAATGAGTGAGTGGCATTTCAAACACAGGAGTAGATTACTAAAGAGAGGGGAAGACTTTGTGATATGCGGTCATGATGTCGTGTTGGGTCAAAATGGTTAAGCAGACACATGAGAAAATCCCTTTGTGTGTGTATAAAAAAAAAGTCTTTTAAGATCAGGAGTTTTTCTATTTTCAACACAATGACATTTGCTTCTGTCTTACAAACAAGGTAAGTTAATCAAAAATATGATGATTAAAGGTCAAAAATGATGATGTAAATGTAAAAAAAAAATGTTCTTAAAAGAGACAAGATGGACAAAATGATCTTTCATTTCTATGATGAGGCAGGGTGACTAATTATGTTTTTACTTTATTTCGTTTTAATTTATTTATCTTTTTATCTAACCTTTATTTGACCAGGAAGAAGCACATCAAGATTTAAAATCTCTTTTCCTAAGAGTTCCCCGGCCAAAACAAAACCAGCAGCATGTGATGTTAAATTAGAAACACAAGCTGCTGAAAACATTCTCTTCCTGATCATTTTTACCAAATTTTATGTCTTCAAGCCAAGATGGACATTTTCAATAGTTTTAAAAACTCAATTTAAAAAGAGAAAATTTTGTTGTAAAAATTTTGGCCTTAAACACAAACCAGCGACAGCCTGTCTAGAATGAATCGCTACAAAAGGATTTAAAGTATTATCAACCACAGAGAGATGAAATTTTTATCTGAAAATAACCCGTGTTGGATCACGTTCTTGCAGTATTGTCCAGTTTTCAGAGTGATCCTCGGCCTGTTAGAGGGTTTTTTTTTCACCCTCTCAGTTGGAGTGAGGTCACTTTGGCAGGCTGGGCTCCCGGACGAGACCCCAGCGGGCGCCAGACTGCAGGGAGAGGGACGCGGAGCTGCTGCCCGTCACAGCCCACTGGTCGCCTGACGGGCCCCAAGGCCTGCCAGACTGACACCACCCCCGGCCGGGCAGGAGGTAGACAGGGGGCAGGGGAGGGGGCCAGAGAAAGGGTGTATGGAGGTAGAGGTTGGCATAGGGGACAATCAGTATCCAATGCATTTATCTATTTCATATAGTAGAGGAGAAAGGGGAGAGGGCACTGAGATAAGGCACAGTCAATGGTGTGATACTGTGCCCACTGAGGTTGTTTCAGGTGACAGAGAGAGAGAGAGGGAGGAGAATAAAAAATGCAATAGACAGCAATTACTCAGCACATAATAGATAGATAGCCAGAGCATTGTAGTTGAGTCAGAAGAAATTCTGCCTGATAAAAAAAGTCATGTATTATCAGCGAGAGAAGTGAAAGGCTGGAATAGGGGAGAGAAAAATGGATAAAGGAGAGAAAAAGTAGTTGTGTGTGTCCCAGCGTGTGTCTGAGGCGGGCGGAGGGCAACACTCACAGAGTCTCTCAGGCGTGTCCGGAGCATGAGCCAAGTACGGCTGCTACCTTTAAGTACACACAAAACACACACACACACACGCTCTCCTATATATGCACACCTGCAGTCTTACACACACCAAACGTGCTTGCAGCTCGCTGCACTGACACACTCAAACTTTTACACACCAATTATAAAGTTGAAGTCTTTCTGGACATGTTGACTTTTCCTCAAGTTGCTCCAGCAGGACTGAAAACATCACTCATGTTTTTTTTTTCTTCTTCTTGCTCACTTTTGTAACAAGATGTCTCCTTTCACACCGGTTTGAAAAACACAAAGATATCTCTATCGTTCCAGCGCATCACTGTGATATTTTCCAAAGCTGCCATGTGATTGTGTAAACATGACAAGAAAGGTTTGCATTCCCCTCTGCTTTAAATGTACAGCAGCTCTGGTACTCAGGGAAAGGATATCACAGAGTGCAGCATGTACAGTATATACATAATGTGCAAAAACATGACACTTAGCTTCAAGATATTCAAATTGAAAACACACTTTTCAGGTACACGTTATAACCACACACTTAGAAAAAACAGCCAACATCCTCGTACTTGGAATAAAGTAGCATCTGATGAGCCGAGCAGATTGAATCTTGTCAAAGAAGGGTTCATGTTCCACGGCACGGCGTGCACTGTAACTTTGCAATTAAATAGTAAATGGATCAATGTTTGTATATGTTTGTGTGTGTGCGTGTGTGTTTGGGGGGCCTCAGGGGCCCGTCCTAATGAGCTATCTGTGTGCATTTCTAACAAGAGCTCGGTGCAGCGCCCACGGCACTGTCATCCTGGGCCGCGGCTGACCTTGCTCGGCTGCTAGGCTGTGTCGTTTGCTATATTTATGGCACCACCACCATCTTGCTGTGTGTTTCTGTGTGTCTAGGAGTGTGTATATTCAGCACTGTGCGCATTCCAGGAGGGCGGGAGTGCAGGGGGGCTCACTCAGGAAGCAAATACTGTGTATATCAGCATAATGAATCAAGTGAGAGAGAAGGGGGGAGAGGAAGGGTGGAGGGGAGGAAGGGATGGAGAAAGCCATTTTCCCTCTGCTGTTTTCTCCCCACTCTGCAGCCGGCCCCTGTGGTATCTATTCCCTCAGTCCTGCATTTGCCTTCTTTCCTTTTCCTCCCTCCCTTTACCCCCACCCTTTTATTTATTTGCTCGACCTCATCAGATAGCTGCTCCCTCTTTCAGAACAGAGTAAACACAAAAGATTCAGGCGCTGCAAGGTGGACTGTACACACCACTCAAGTACTTATTTGATGCTCTGTCTGTCGGTCTGTCTGTGTGAGCGTGTGTGTGTGTTTGATGCCATCTCTGCTCCAAACAAACAGTATTAAACGTCACAATGTACACACAGCATAATGTAAGCTCAGAGCACGCATCACTTCACGTGGAGCCGCTGAGCATCATGCACACAGCTGTATGAGTTTGGCACAAACCAAGTCAGCTGAATCACCAATGAAATAATAACAATGCATGCGTGGGGAATCAACTGGACCCCCTGTTCATTTCTGGGAAGGGGAGTCAGGCTAGTGCACAAAAAAAAAACAAAAAAACCACACACACATGCACACACACAAAGATACATACACGGTCTCAATATGCAAAGCTCCCCTGTGCTGGGTTAAGGGAGAGGGGCGTGCTGCTGTGAATACTCATCTGAGCCTGGCAGAGGGAGCTGTGTGTATCCCCCCATAACCTCAGGGCGAGGGGCAGGGGAGGGAGCTCCATTTGCGTGGGACACACATACACAAGTGGGAGCACACACGCCTGAAAACACATTTACACACACACACACACGCACGCACACACAAACAGAAAGAAAGTCAGACTCATGCATGTATGCTCATATGCCAACACACATTCAAGCCAGGCAAACACACACGTTCACACATGCAGGCGATAAGCGAAGTAGCACTACGGGGAGGGGGCGCCGTGACCAAAAGTAAAGTTTTAATTCGGTCCTCGGGGACACTGCTTACTCATCCAACTCCCCCAAGGACCGACTTCCTCTGAAATCTATTCAAATCACATCTCTCCTCCGCCTTTTATTGCATTTCTCATATCCCCCCATCACAAAGTGACAAATCACCACACACTCCACAGAGCCCACATCACTTTCTCTGCATTTTTGGGGGGCAGAGAGATTTTGGGGGAGGGGGATTTTGACTTTTAAAGTGATTAGAGAAACTCACTTCCCACTGGTTTTTCCATTATTTTCCAGACCTTTATTTTACATGAGTTGTGACGTTTGGATTTGAGAAGTATACTCGAACACCTGAGAATCATTTCAGAAAAAGATCATGTTACTCACACACAAACTGTAGTCTCACACCATATAAGGCACTTAAAGTTCTGAACACCTCACACATTTTCTCCCACCCCGCTCCCGCGCACCACACAGTAATTTCATCGCACCCATACAAACACCAAGTATAGGTACACACTCTGCTGCTCAAGTCCCACACTTCCTGCAGTGTTCTCCCCTCCATTCTCAATAAAGCAGGTGATGAGAGCGTCGAGGTCTAATTAGTTTATGCAGACGTATGAAGCTGGTGGGACAGGCAGTATTGTTATTATTTCTCTGCCAGCCCACTGCAAACACACACACACACACACAACAACAGCAGTGACACTTACAACGTCGCCTGCCGCATCCCCGACTGCACTCATTGAAGACAGTTGAGGGGGGTGAAATAGTAGTGTGGGTGAGACTGGATGAGAAAGGGGGTGTCAGGATGAGGGGAGCCGGTGAGCGGGAGAGAAGCGCCACTTGATATATTCGTAATGTTCCTTAATATTTTCATTTTGATGTAATTTGTGGCCCCGGTTTTTTAAATATCCGCTCTGTAATAATGTTTAATTTCAAGGGTCAGTCTGCCAAGGAGTATATTAAAGCTGATAAAACTCATTTTCCACAGGCCCAATATCGCGCCCAGATCAGGTTAGGAGGCCAGCCTCCCTGAATATTTCATCTTTTATCATGCCGATAATGGGAAGATGACAGAGGCGCATTATTACAATGAGAGAATTGCTCATTTTCCTGACGGGGAGGGCTGCTGGCTGCTTGGCTGCCTGCTCTCCCTGACTGCCTGCATCAATGACTGGCTGGGGCTGCCGAAAGCCAAGGGCTCCACAGCCGAGTGTTTGTCGTAATAAAAGAAATTCTTCCCTGGGAGAAGGAGAGGTGACGAGCGGAAAGGTGGAGAGGAGGCGCAGGGAGGGGATGGAGGTAGAGAGAATGAGAGGGAGAGGTGAGAAAGAAAGTGAGAGAGCGAAAAGCAACTTTCTTCAACCACCTCACTTATTTGATTGCGATGAATAATAAATGTGTGGGCTCGCAGTTGCAGGGGGGAGCAATAGCAGTGTGTGTGTGTGTGTGTGTGTGTGTGTGTGTGTGTGTGTGTGTGTGTGTGTGTGTGTGTGAATGCTGGTGCTGGCGATGTGGCAGGGTAGGGGGCTAGGTGATAATCACGGATTTAAAGAGGGTCTCTATTCTAAATTAACCCATTTAATTGAGCCATTAGGACAGAACAAAGCTGGGGCAAGACAAGGGTACATAGTCAGGGGGGGGCGGCTAAAGTCAATCACCAGCCTCAGGAATGGAACCTGCCCCGCACATAAATGACTAACTGGACCGTCTCTGGCGCCAGAGCGGATTAATAAATGGACCCAATCAAGGCTGTTCTGGGGACCACCTGTGTCCCGTACAGGTCAGAACCATTAGACCCACATTAGAGGGCCATGATAGACGTAGGCGCCACTCCAGCCACCCCAATAATGAGGATAATAAGAGTACCATAATGGCATATTTATGGGCTAGCGGGGACTGGCTGCAGCGTTTTGGGTTATTCAGAAAAGCGCTGAAAGAGGAGAAGGATCTCAGAGACAGGTGACTGAGAGACTGAACGGCTTAAAGCAATGTGTAATACCACAGTCTTCAATTTCAATTACCAACATGATTACAGGACTCAATCCTTCAAATATACAGCTTGTAATAAAAAACGATCCAAACGAGTAAACCAAGAGTGATCAGAATAAAATTACTCACAAGAGACCTCGTTTTGATACATTTCCATTCCCACTGGCAGCGCTGTGTGAAGGATCTGTCACACACCAGGTGGGCCTATCTTGGCATTTAATATGTTAATCTGTAATCTGCCTCTTCATTCAGCTATTCCACTACAGGCACCACATTGAAGTAGTCTTCTCTTTTTGTCTCTCTCTTCAGGACTCTAATATAGACATGTCTTACTGCGCCACAGGCACTGGTTGCCAGAATGAATTCTGGGAAGCGAGGATGTGAAATTTTGCTAACTGCTTATTCAAACAGCCTGGCTGACCTCAAAAAGGCTTGCTTATCAGATGAAAGTTTTTGTGTAGGTTCTTTTTTTCAGAAATATATTCAGCATGTATATAAAAAAATTGCCAAATTAGCAGAGATGATTGCGTGTGTGAAGCAGGACCTGGAGCAACAGCAGCTGGTCAGGCTACATCTGTGCAGCACTCCTGTTCTCCATCTGCCTGCGACAAAACAGAAACAAAGAAGTCAGCTTTAATTCATTTTAGTTTACCTTATACCCATTTCTGCTTCTCCTGTTTTTTGCTCCTATTTCTGTGTCCTGGCAGATGTTCAGAAAGTATGAATATGATACAACATTCAGCTAATGCGTCTTGTGATTATATGCACAAGAAATAGGTTTGATCCCCAGGTCCAGACCCAGATGCCCTGCTATACAGACCCAGACCTATCATCAATAAATTAAAAGGGGATTTTAAATTTGATGAAATTCTTCTATTTTCACCGGCACAGCTTTTAGAGAGTTTAGGATATTGGTAGAGCAGTGCTCGAAACGTAAGGACCAATTGGATTTCAGTTAAGCCATCCCACGTGACACTTCTTAGCCAATGAAGGCTCTGCATTCCAGGCTTTAAATGTTGCCGCTCTGCAAGCAAATGAAATTGTAGAATCCGGGGACAGAAGAGAGGACGATGGAGAGAAAAATAAAGAAAGTGATACAGAAAGAGAAGATAAAGAGATGAGTGAATGGGAGTTATAGAGAATAACATCCAAAAAATACGCAGTCCAAGAAAAGAAAATCATTCATTTTCATTTTTCCCTTTGAGAGCACAAAATCACTGTCTGATGATCAGAGACCTTGCACAATTACTAAACAGCTGTTTTGATTTATTATCTCTCATTTTTAAATACAGCTCTTCTTAAATTCAATAACATAGTAAAGATTTCACCGTCTACTGTAGATGTTTCTGTTTACTTAAATGTTAGGCGACCAGAAATATTGTCAAAGATGTTAAAACCAGCTAGCATCATGAAGTGCTTAAATTTGAACACTCTTTCACAGAGAGTTCCCTACAAAACTACAGGAGTAAGGAGTTTAAAACTTATTTAATCTTTTTTTGCCCCAAAATTTGAGCCAACACGCTAAAACTCTTAGAAGTCAGAAATTAATCAAGACTAACACGCAACTACTAAAACACTTTTTTTCAGTTCATGAATGAAGTAAGTAACAGTGATGTAATATAACAAATAATAATGTAAATTTTTACACATTATGATGCTCTGGACCTTTGATTCAATACATTTTCTCTGACTGGATCTTTTTGAATTTTAATTGAATGACCCTTTCCTAAACAGTTTTCATGGTTACTGCTCACAAACAACCACATGTTAAGGCACAGGTATTACAATTAACAACATTATTATCATTCATAAATACCAGAAAGAAAAATTTCTTACTGATCGTCCAGGTTTGTAAGATGCTTGATTCTCATTGGTCAAAACCCCTTGACAATGGTGATTAACTTTCACTTACATGAGCATCGCCAGAGGCAAACTGATCGATGAGCCAAAAAAGAGATCCACGAGTTTACCCTCTGCTTGGTGAGACCATGAACCGTAACGTCAATAACACTGTCAGCTTCTGTTAGCATTAAATCGGTAAAAAAAATGGCTACAAGTTAAGTTTTGGTAGGTTCCAACCAGTTCAGCTGGCTAAACAGCATGAAACTTTTATACTGGATCCATGTCCAGTGATCTTATAGTGACAGCAGTGGAGCAGATGAGAGAAACTTTAGTTTACCGATGCAACAAAGAAACTTAAATCATGAGTGTTGGTGATGATATCAGCAAGTTGTGACAATACCATCAAATCACTGGCATTACCGCTACTTTTTTCAGACAAATATACCCATAGACCTAACCATAGACTGTATAATAAATGGACGTAGTCTCTATGACATCACCTGTTTCTTTAAAGAAAGCTTCAACATGTTTGTTTCTGCTGAGAAAATTGCTGGATATTTATTTATCTATTTATTTCATTGGCTTGGTTTGTATGTGGTTCAAGCATTTACACGATGAATAGCAGCCCCCCCTGCCTCAGATTTTTAGACCGGAGGTTGCTGCTTGGTCCTATCATCATCTTGCATTAATACAACAAATATTTTGATGAACTTTGAATCTTCTGCGAGGAGTTTTAGTTGGAATAGAAACAGACTGAAATGAATACAGGTATCACAACATAACCTGAAATGATTGGTTATTTTTACATTAAGCAGTCAGCTTATTTACACATAAACAGAACTTCCTGGCTTTCTCATCATGGATGGCATACTTGACACAACGCAAAGCTCCATACAAGGGCCTTTGAACAACAACTTTCTGTGCCTCACCATGGATTTGAAATGTGTTCTTAACTAAAGAGTTGTTTTCCCAAGGTATATGGTGTAAGATTAACAGCTTGCGATAGTTTTTTTTTTACGACACTCTCCATCCTGAGAGGGCATCAGCAAGTGTGGGAAAGCTAATATGCATTCCAAAAAAGGAGGAGCTTACATTTGGCAGTGTCAGCTTAGACAAAACAACATCTTTACAAGCTTGTCAGTGATGTCTGCCCAAAAGAAAATTAAAAAAACAAAGAAAGAACGACTTATCCCAAGCTCAGCCCACCCATCCTTAACCACCCTGAGAAGAGGTGCCAGACACTGTGGGTGCATCCCCGTGGAGAGGAAGAGGAAGTGAGGAGTACCCCAAAGGGCAACAGAGGTCACCGCTGACCAGCGTGACTGCCAATGACCCCAGGGAGGAGTGTGATGGAGTCAAAGTGTCTGGACCCCACCCCAATCAAAAATATAAAAAAAATTCTGTCACCATGTTGGGAGGGGCGAGTGGGAGGTAGTGGGCTGGACCGAAGTGGGGGTTAGGGGGAGTGGGTGATGGTGGGTACCAGACTGGGGCACCTCAGGGGACTTTTGGAGAGGAAGAGCCATGCACCATGTCTCCTGCTACCAACCGTAGTTCCCTCATTTGATTGTGAAGCCATGAATAATGCATGGCGGATGGGACTGAAGGAGGGGGAGAGGGATGGGGTTGGGGGGGGACCTCAACCTTAAAGGGGCCCTGCCACAGTGGGAGTCATTACCGATGAACAACCACACTGATGAGCCACGGAGAGAGAGAGAGAGAGAGAGAGAGAGAGAGAGAGAGAGAGAGAGAGAGAGAGAGAGAGAGAGAGAGAGGAGAAAAACAAACAAGATGTAAAAAAAGAAAGAAGGATGCCCATGAAACCAGTCCCCTCAAACATCTCAAGCATGCCGCTTATTGAGTGTTTTTCCCTCCTCTGTTTTCATCACACTGTAGATGTTTTGTTGTTGTTTTCATCTGTTCATTCAGCTAGTCATAATTTAAATCAGAAAAATAAAAAGTCTTTTTCCTGCTTGTTTGTATTCTTTGTAATAAGTTTTATCTGGCGCGTACTGAGCGGAAGAATGTGATGCACCGTGAAAACTTGAAGGACGTTTGTGTAAGTGACAGGCCTCTTTGTCAGGGCAAAACATCAACCAGCATATTGGGCTGTTTATTTTTTATTCATCTCCTCATGAATGGGAGCCAGTTTTTTTCAATAAAGCTTTAAATAACTGCCAGTTTTTTTTCCAATGAAAATGTTCTTAAGACATGAACGTTCTTATTCTCCAGGTGTGCATTGACTTTCATTGAGTTTACAGCTCTTTATCTGACCGTTTAATGCTGCTGCCTCTCTTTAGTATCCTTTAAGTTTTATCAGATGTTTAATTTGTATGATTTTGAAACTGAACAACTACTCTTTAAATGTGAGCACAGTGAAGTGTTACGACAGAAATGACTGACTTGCTTAAGTCTGATCTAAGTGGTCAGTTAAATGCTTTGAATATAGGACACTCCTAAAACCTTAGTGTGGAAAGAAAAAAGGCGAGTGCCATATTGGAAATGGGACGGGCTTTGACCCTCCTCACTAAAAGCTGCCTGTCAATCAGGTGAGCTGTGCCTCTGATTGGGCGAACTTGTGCTCTTAGTATCTTTTAAAATGCAGAGAAATAACCCCTGTTCAGTGTGTGCCGTTAGAGAAACTAGATTTTAAGATGGAATACATTTTTGGTACCAGGCTGTAAACATGTTTATTTCTGTTGTTAAAATAGTTTGTTTTGGTGTGTTTGTGATTTCGGGCACTTTCAGAGAAGCCTCAAGTGGGCAATTGACAAACTGGAGATTTTAACATTTCTGCCTTGCTTCATATTTTTAGACCAGGTTGCTGCTTAGCTTAACTCTACATATATGACATGGTTCATGAAGTCAATGGCTAGATCAGTGGTTTCCCAAAAATACTGAGGAGATGCAAAATGCCTTCCAAAATCAAATACTATTGAAAACTGTATATTTAGTTTGTTATTGTAAGAATCTAAACTAAAGTATGACTTAAAGTTTATATAAAACCATGCAAAAAGAATTAATGATCTGTTTTCAACATTTGTATGTTGCCACAAGACACCAAAAGTGACTAAAGGGCTGATTATGCTAACTGCATAAACGTCACGCATAAAAATGAAATGCGCAACATCTGCATTGAAGTACACATGTGGCTTTTCTGCCTTTTCGCACTCCGCACGGCATCCCTTCCCAAACTGCAGGGGGCAGTGTATCCCATACACATGTCTACCACAGTACTAGACAAGAGAATAAGACATTGTTTAGGCTGTTTACAACATTTTTCTGCAAATTCCTCTTCTCTGCCAAATTTGGCAACAATCTGGCATCAGGACACATGGTTATCACAGTGATCTCTGTGTTGTGAATCATATTAACACCTGTAATTTTCTGTACTTCAGACATGAGGAGCTCCTGTTCATCCGCACTCTGTATCCATGCTCCGTCTCTGCATAAAAAGGGCTGCTTGAGGGGGCAAGGCTACTAAAGTGACGTCATTTGTCCCCACAAAGCTGCATCAACCTCGCAGATGCATCAAGCATAAACTAGGATTAAGCCAGGAAAATGACTGCATCAGGGATAGCAAGTTCACAGCAATGTGTGCACATTTGTGATCTAATTTTATACAGATTATAGAGATTTTATACATTCTTTCCAGCTGTTTTTATCGTTGTTGTTAGTTTTTTTTGTTTATTTCCTGCTGGACCGCTTTTGGGGGCTCAAGCACTGAATAGTTTGTGAACCACTGGACTCGATCATACTTTTTTTTTTGATGTAAAAGAGTGATGACATGACATTTTTTATTATTTTATGTAAGTTAATAGAAAATTAATCTTAAATTTTTTCAGTTTAAAAAAGTCTACAATTGTCTGTTTGCCATGTTAATATGAAGACTTACTGATGTTACTTGCGTCATGTAAGTCTAAGCTAAAAATGAGGTCTGCCAAATGTTAACAAATTGTGTCATGAATTTTTCCTCTTTTCTGACATTCAGAGGAGTAATAAATAAATTTTTAAAGTAATCACTACATCATTAAATTATGTGAGGGATACAGCCCTTTTTTTGCATAACTTACTATTTAAGCCACAAATACACTCTGATCTAAACAAACACAAACACTTTACTGTGATTTGGCTACAGATAAAAAGATAAACCAGAGACTCACGTTGTAAATCCATAGGAACACAATTTCTCTCTGCATATGCAAGCTGGCAGAGCAGGAGGTGGGTGGGAGAAGGAAATGAGTGGAGCCATCCAGCAGTATTGCTTCTGCTAGCAATGTGTGCACGTGTGACTGTGCACAGGTGTGTATGTTATCTTGACTGTGTGTGTGTCACTTTGTGTGTGTGTGTGTGTGCTTGAAAGCCATTCCTGCGGCAGCAGCTAAGGCGCTGTAGCAGGACTAGGTGTTATCACTCATTCTGATTCCGTATTACAGCATGACGGATGGGCCCCCGCGGGCCGGTGAGCGTCGCCGCACGCTTATTACCGCAGCTCTTAAGTGGGAGTTGATTTAGCTTAAATAGGTTGTTTCATAAGGAGAAGACACCAGCGCTGTCACCACTGCTCTGCTCCTCGCTACAGCAAACTGCCACTCTAATTGAATAATGCCTCTTCTACATACCTATTAGGATGCTTAGGTACATAGTGTGCCCCAATAATTGCTTATACAACCTGGCTAATTTGGCCTTCACCCTCTGCACATGCAAGCGCACATACATACACACACAATCCTCTTCGCCCAAATGTGAGATATTCATGTTGTTCATATAATCCAGCGCGTGTGTGTCTGCTCTGTGTGGGTTAGTGTTTGAAAGAATTTAATGTTGGAAGATCATCACTTTTTCTCTGGTGTATTAACAAAAACAAAACAAATAGGCCTATATCTGAGTCATAAATTCCGGATTTGATACTGCATATCTAATTTGATATTCCTTTAACCCGAGTCCAATGGAATCATCGGATTCTCACTGCTATAAAGTGCAAATAGACATACACTATGAAGGATTAGTGTTTCCTTAGCATATCACAGGAAGATATTTGAGCATGCATGTTCCAATAATGCAAGTGCCACGGTGCTTTAACATGGAGGTGGATACGATGGGAGGAGGTTCAAATAAAAGGCGTTGCGATTAGCAAACGTGGCTCCGTTTCCTGCCTCACTTGGCTTTAAGAGATTATTGCTGATGCAACAGTGCGATGGCATGTGAATTGTGTGCTGCTGTGGAGTGGAATCGGTGCCAACTTTCTGTAAGTGAACACGACTCCATGGATTCCTGCCAGCCACAACACACTCCCAGGGAAGCTAAAGTTGGCCGTCAATCATGAGGGCCTGGAATGGAAATGCAGTGACTTCTCCGTAACCCCCAACAATTTTGGTTTGTCAGACAGACAAGTTTATTTTAAACATATGCTAAAAAGACACTCATAATCAGTGACAATGAAAAGAAAAGGGACTTTTAGGGGAAAGTTTGACGAAACATGAGCAGCTTCACCAGTGATTTCAAGACCTCATGAGCAGCATGGTAATGTGAGGAGTACACTGGCCTTGGGTCAGAATGTAACCTGATTCACTGGAAAAAAAATCCAAATATACTGAGTTGGTATCTGCTGGACATTCTGCTCAAGCCTCCATACTAGTAATCATCTTTAGGACATCTCAATTTGGAGACATTTTTGGTGAGTGAGTTTGCAAGGAGCGAGAAGTTAGAGGTAAGGGTAAGAATGAAAACAATCACACGGCTGAATGTATCTCTAGGCCATTTTTTTCCATCAATCAACAGCTGATTTTATAAAGAAAAAAATCCCTCCTTATTGATAAATATTTAACTTTTTTTTATAAAAGGGTCCTTACTTGGTTTTATTTGAAACAATCAGATATAAATCTGTTGACATTTCATCAAAAAAGCAATCGTTATCCTCCTTTAAACTGAAAAGCTTTCTTTGATAGCCAACAGAAAAACATCTACCTTAAAACCACAACAATAAAGACCTTGCAAGAGATTTCTGTTGCTTTTTTTATCATTTTTAAAGACCAATGCACCAAACTATGTTTGTTTTTTAACCTAATATTAAGTAAGTGAGGTCTAATTTATGGAAACATTGACTTAAAACAGAAGGGCCATTGGGAACAACTGAGGAAATCATTCAGGACAATAAAATCATTATTAGTTTTTTTTATTTACAATATCTAGACACAAAGACTCACAACCAACACACATGCACAAACAGACTCAAGCACCCTCATACAGTAGAAAAGGCTCATTTCATCACACTCTCATGCACATATTAATCTACTCCTTTATAGACCTTACATTCTTGGGGAGAGTGTATACACATGCCCAAACATACACAGCCCTGTGGGTGCTTTGCTGTGCCACCCCGCTCTCTTTCCCATGCATGCTCGCAGTGCCCTCTGGTTGGCGGTGATTGATGATGGCCAAGGCAAGGCAGATCATTTGGGTGGCCCCATCCACGCAGGACGTAAATCAAATCAGCTTCGCTAATGATTCTCAGACGCTCATCTGGCAGCCGCGGCCAGAACCCTATCGGGTCTTTCACAGAGGGACAAAAGAAACATCAATAAGGCCCAGAAAGATGTTATTTGACCAACAAGTCCAGAGATTGATGTCCAATTTCTTAACGATTTCTAGGTGAAAGACACTCACCTCTGTGAAAGTAAAATCAAGGCCTCATCATCCCTGCTGCATCAGAATTATTGCGTGCGTGAGGCTTGAGCAGTGTCTTTTTAGACTTGATGCACGGTGATGTAATGTAGCCAAACAGAGGAAAAATTCTTTGTTTGAGTGTCTGTCATTAGCTCTGTTAGCTAAATAATAATAATAAGAGAGGAAGCTTTAGAAGCCTCATCACCTCCTTTATGTCTAGGTTGAACTAAGGTAAAAAAAAAAATAAAAAAAATAACCTTTTGCTTGCTGAGGTGTGATGGATAACACGGCAGGTGAGAGGACCTCAGCCCTCAGGCCTCAGGGGATGACCCATTACATATTTTCATTAAACAGTCCGTCTGATGCACTGCCTTGATTTGCTCATAATTTATTATGCCATTACAAGACCATTAGTGCCAGGACCCCTCTGCCCTGTTCAGCATGCCAGCCAGGCCTTTGCCAGTGAGGGCACACACTGCTGGCTTTAGCTGCACTTTAGCAGAGGCTACTATGACCTGTCAAAGATTCCCTTATCATTACCCTCGTTCTTTACCCTACAGATGTTGTGTCCATTTTTTGTTGTGTCCAAAACCTTGAAATATGGGATCCCAGGTTCCAAGAAAATCTTAGATCACACAAAAACTACAGCATGACACTAAAAAAGTACCAACTTTAGATTATCTTCACACTGCTATTAATCATGACAGACTGTAAAACCATATCCTAATATTAGATTGTGTGTGATTAATATCTGTCCGTTCTAAATCTTGATCCCTTTCTCTCTCCAGGTATCTGACCTGAACAGAGGAATGGTAAAATTCAAAAACATGCATCATCTGCATACAAAGCGAATGTTTAACATTAGCCTAGCAGAGCAGAGAGTGACTGTCCTCAGCAGCCTGTCTTTAAGATAGGAGGAGAGGCGAGAATGGGGGTGGGGTGGGGAGGGGGTCTCATCAAAGCCAGAGCATCCATGCATGAAAGTCAATCCACTGCTTGTGTGTGTTTTATTTATTCATTAGTGACACGCGGCTTGAAAAAGAAGAAGAAAAAAGACAAGAAAGTTCCATTCAAATAAGCATGGCATCCCCCGAGCAGGACTGTGAGAGACAGAAACAAGGGGGAGAGATAAAAGTGTGTGTGTGTGTGTGTGTGTGTGTGTGTGTGTGTGTGTGTGTGTGTGTGTGTGTGTGTGTGTGTGTGTGTGTGTGTACAAACAGGGTGCTGGAGGAGAGAGAGATGAGGAAAGAGTGGGATGACTTCTTTTAATTTGGGGAACCCCTCGGGGGAAATCGGGCCTGTGAACACGCAATTACGACAGTCATCAGTGAAGCGCGCACGTGAGGAAGAGTGGCATCGAGCGTAAAGGAAAGTATCAGGATGGAGAGGGAGGAAATGATTTGAAGTATTATTATCTCGAGACACCCCCCCCCCTCCCCCCGATAATCACTTTTACACATGCAAAGTGTACATTCACACTCACACACATACACACATATTTTCTTTTGTTGCCTTTTGGAAATGATACATGTAACTAATACATGGGTAATCCATTACAATTAACTGACAGATTTTGGGGAGGAGAGGAGGGGCAGGACCATCATCATTGGCCAATTATCATCTTATTATGGGTGTTAAGTGGCCTCATATTAGGGTCAGTGCCCCTCATTTCGAGGGAGAAATAATAATTGTTAACCTCTGTAATTGGGACACACAGAAACTGTTTAACACACCCCAGGGGGATCTAATGCCTCAAAACACAAACCGTGTCAGCGCATTTGCCAGAAGTTCAAATGATTTTCTATAGAAAGTTGATTTTCAGGGTGAATGTGTCGAGGATTAGTGCAATAGATCATATGCAATGTCAAGACCTGAAGTGTCGTGTATCTCACATCAAACCTGCTGATACAGTTACCATATTTAGAAACGGTTTGCCTACATCTAGCCCAATTGTAGTTTTTGTGTCTGTTTATTTTCACCCATGAGCCCTGACTGCAGTAGGTTCCTGAAGGACAGCTCTGTTTCAGTCAAGTTTAGTTCCAATAAGCACCGCAACACTACTGTGGGTTTTACGATGCAATACTGGTTTGAAAAAAATAAAGTTAGCAACTTTTAGATTTTAAAAAACTTTTGGGGTTATTTTCTAAAAATAGTAAATTATTGTATAAAGTTGATGCTTTCAATGTGAAATAAGCCTAGCATCCAACACACCAATGTCTTTCATGTTATTATTTATTATCCAGGTTCCTTTATATATGGATCTAAATTTAACAAACAATGAAAACTTGGAAAGCCTTTTTAATTCTCGTTTAAATGGTGCCTCACTTGCAAAAGCCGAATATGCTGTTTGGCATTGGCAGAGAGGATCTGGATTTTTTTACGGACACAGCCCACAAACTCAGCTCTGCTGCTCATCCCACTAATACATGTTTCTTACAAATAAGGCTCCATTTAAAAAGGGAAAGGGGTTTTTTTTTTCCCGCCGAGAAGCACTGCTACAATAAAGAAATAATCTACCCAAAAATTCTGAAGTAGTTGCGAAAAGAATAATTTACAATTTTCTTGACATCCTGACCACAAAAAAAGTTATAAGAATTCAATCATGAACAATGCACAGACACATCATCAATGACAAGGAGGTTAAAATAAGACTTTTGGGTTCAAAACTGAATATTGACTAAATATACCAAGGGAAGATTCTCATTTACCTAAAAAAAAATAATAATAATCAAATAAACTGGCAGGAAGTCTACGATTTGGGAACGTCTTTAAAGTGGATTCTGTTTTAAAACAATGTAAATAGTGAAAATGAAAAATCTATAAGAGTACAGTATATCGGGTGCTGCATTTTACTCCAACAGGCCACAGGAAAAGACACGGGACTCTGTAAAGTGTGTTTTCCAATAACTTTTTCTTTTGAGTCAGGTAAAACTAAATCCATTTAGCCTGTGGATAAAAGTCTATCTTATATGAATGACTCCTCTAAGTCAACCTGGGATATATGATTTTAGGAAATCGCCTGTTTGCAAATAACTTTCAATTCCGTTGCAGCCTAAATCGAGTTTTTCTGGAAATCCTCTTTGTGGTATATTGCATCTGGCTGAGTAGCCTTTATTGTGCTGGCTCTCAGGTGGGCTTTTTATACAGAGGGCCGGACCCTGGGGCCCTGTCTCGCCTCTGGCTCATATTGAGACAGACACTGAAGTGAAGATCTCCTCCAATACGCTGACTCCCCCACTCAGGGAAACCTCTAAGTGTGTTACCTGTCCAGGAGGGTGGCTTAGATAGAATGAAACACTCACTTGTCACTTTTATTAACCCTCTTATACCCCCTTTTTCCTCCAACACCCCTGCACCAACAAAACCCCACAACCTCCAACTATCTCTCAAACCCCCCAATCTTCTTTTTTTCTTCTCCTACATTAACCCGCAATTCTCCCTATCACACCCCCTGAAGCCAAAATCATCTCCATTTTGCATAATGTTCCATTTAAACTGATAGCACTGACATGAGCGGGAGGGCACTTGGAGTGAGATGGAGAGAATGGGGACGTGATGAAGCTTTATCCTCTCTTTCTGACTCGTTCTCTGTCTCTCTCTCTCCCTCTGCGGCTGCCTGTGACCCCTGGTGGCAGTTATTATCCACAAGGTCGCAGTTGGTCCCTTGTCCCATGAGCAGGACACAACCTTTTCCTAATGCAGTTCCCCACTAGGCCTGCTCCTGTGGACTCTTACACTTATTGCAGCTCCCTTCCTCTTTAGCACACACACACAAACACACACACATACAAAGTGTATTCTGCCCATCCATCCAGCCAGCTTCACTCTCTTTCTACTACCACATGTTAGAGGAGTGTGGTTCCTGGATGCAGGAGGAGACGTGATGGCAGGAGGTCTATTATAGCAACAATGTGACACTGAATCATGACAAAAGACATGTCACAGAGTAGGGTTTCATTTTTATCAAGTATTAAAGGCTTATTTCAAAAAGCTGCACTGTAAAAGAACATCTAGAAAGCCAGACTGGTGAATAAAATAATTCTGCTGGGTGCACACAAAGATAGTTCAAATGATAAAAACTTCAAAAAAGTTAAGTCCCACTGATGGAAAACAGATTTTTATTGTTGACAATAAAGTAAGAATAGTCAACAATTAAACAGTTTCATTTAGCAGACGCTTTTGTCCAAAGCAACATACAAGATACAACACAAGCAAGAATTAAGACTGGAGGGAAAAACCTTAGTAAGTGTGACAAAGTGCTTCAAGTTTGTTTGGCTGCTGTAGGGATGCACCAATCCAACTTTTCTGGTCCTGATACTGATACCGATACTTGGGTTTTGGGTATCGACGGATACCGATCCCAATCCGATACCAGTGTTAAAATAATAACCTGCATGCCCTACTGGGGGGTGGGGGATAAGACTGGTAATGTTTTGGGTGAAAGGCAAAAATGAATACACACATGGAATTACTGAAGTTGATATTTATTAAAACTATGAGTTGTTAAAATGTTTACTTGTAGTTTGGAAAAAAAATAAAAATGCTTCAGAACTTACAGACATTAATATACAGTCATAAACTTTTACACCCTGTAGACTGGTAATACAGCAAAAAACAGAGAAAGTGCATCAGAGGGAACATTCAAGTACAAAACTTGAGGGGCCCAATCTGGCCGATACCAGGATCGGGGTTGGTGCATCCCTAGGCTGCAGGTGACAGAAGAAGTGCCTTTTTTTAATTATTCTGTCTAAAATACTTTAGCCACAAATAATAATTTTACAATATTAATAGAAAGTACAAATTGGTATATAACATCTTGATGACTCAGGGCTGCTGCTGCTGCTTCCAGATTAACCTAAAGTTGTCTGTATTGACGGGACCACGCTCACTGTCAGTCATCCTGAACTCCATCATATCACCAGGTACATAACCTTCCTGCTGAAAACGGGCACCACACACGACCGCGTTTTATGTGACCAATGCAGAAATAAATTCACTTCTCTTCACCTGCACAAAAGCTAACTCCATTTCTCATCTGATAATGGAAAGAGTGGACTCCATGTCCTGTTACTCTAGTATTTCTGCATCGAATGCAAACACAATAATTAACCATCTAAATGAATGGTCAAATTAAATTTAATACACTGGAGAAAACACATTTAACATGACCCGAAAGACCTGCTCTCACTCACTACCATTTATTATGCTCACTGAATCAGAGCTGAGTCAGACGCACAAGTCCCTTTCGCTACGGCATATGACGCCATGTTGAAAAAAAAAAGTTTTAAACAGCTATACAGAAAAACAGCCACTTCTTCCTCTACATGTATGTCCTTTTGTGTTGTATAATGTATAAAAATAATGATTCACTTATTCGACAAGCATTATTAGACCATTTTTAGTGACAATTTACAAAAAAAATCAACCTGCAATCTGCTCTTTAATGTGAGTATTTCCTGAACCAGAAATAGTCCAAAGAATTTAAATCTATTCAGTTGGTAGCATCTACATCTTTTGAACGAGTTTTTCACTTCACTGCAATGTTTTCTAATTCTGCCAAACCCCCCTATTCCAAAGAGTAACTACTTTTGCTGACCAAAAGTAGAATAAAACCCTGAAGAGAGACCTTTAAGAGATTTCAGACTATAAACAATGACAGAAAGGGGTTCTGTTGACATCTCGATCCATCTTTCCTCGTGTGACACATTCTTCAATATTCCAATCGAGAAGTGGGCAGAGCCCGAACACAACCTCATGAATTCGAATAGTTGATGCCCAGAATGCCAATGGTTTCAGACTTTCCTGCTGCTACCTATTTATATTTTCCATATGGGTCTTTAAAATGGCGAATGGAAGTCCGTGTTTGCCCTTCTATGTCTCCCTGCCTCCCCCCTGGGGACAAAGGCGGTCAAAAGTCAAGGAAATTCTGATTCCTCGGCACAGCACACCAAGGGCACCTAAACACAAACCAAACAGCTCCCACAATGCTTCGCTGTTGGCAAACTTGGGTTCCCTCCCTCAGAGATCTGCTAGTATTCTAAATGGTAATTATTACTCACACACACACACACACTCTCACGGGCGTGCATACATACTACCTGGACTGTACTGATGAAATGCAAAAGACAAAGAGGAGAGAGGGAGGAGTTCAGGGAGAGGCAGAGAAGAAAATGAGGTATCCTAAGAAAAAATGGAAGAAGTGAAGCAAACCATAAAAAAGATGGAATACGGGACAAAAAGTGGTGGGTATGTAAATGTGGAGTCAGAGAGTTCAGGACGAGAGAGGAGGTATAATGTGCTGAGCTGACCTGGGGGCCGTGGGGCTGAGTGTCCAGGGGCTGGTTGGGGACGGTGGCCAGATCTCAGTGGTTATCATTATGTTGAGGGGGAGGTGTTCTCTGTCACTTTTCTCTATCCCTCCCCCCCGTCCACCTCAGACTCCATTTCTCTCCCAGGGCAAAGGTGAGGCGGCCTGGGGAGTAGCACAAGGTGAAGGGTAACGTGGGGCAAGCTCGGGTCGGCCACCGTCGTTAGCGATGCAGCTTGACCTGCTCACCTTTCGCTTGAAGTTTTGCTCCCCAAGTTTTCTGTTCTTTTTAACACTTCTTTTTTGTTCTCGCATTGCTGCCAGTCCAAGATGGGATAGATGAGATGTCCCCTCCTGAATTTTAATAGGTCAGATGTTTTGTTGAGGGAACTTGTTGGGGGTGAAGTTTGCCAAGAAGTCTCAGAAAGAATTTTTTAAAAATTGACGAGTTCTTTCTTGAAGGGTCATGATAGATTTAAAAGAACTTACATTAGCCATGTTGGTCATTTTAACCCTCAGGATCCCAATTCTGGGAAAACTGGCCTAACCGTCAGATTCTCAAGTTTCCAAAGGTACCTGAATGTATCACAAGTGATGTTAGCAGCATGTCTAAACAGGCCAGGGAATAGGGGAGAATTTCACCAACTACACTTTGATTCTCGTGCCTTCTTTGAAAATTTGCCGAAAATAAACAGTTTGCTCTATAAAAAACAAAGAATTCAGTGCTTTTTAATGCTTTCAGCAAGCCCTGAATGATCAACGCACACCCTGTAGTCACACTTAAAAAATTCTTTGACTTTTGCTTCCCATGGCATCGTCTTGCAGGCATAATATTTCTGCACTGACCTGCTCAGCACTCTGTCTCATTATTGACAGAAACTTCTTTGCAGATCGGCATGATGCCTCCGCAATGTAGACTGTGAAGTGTGTAAACAGTAGTGAGAGTACTGCCAGCAAATAGTTTATAAAGATTAAAAAGTTTGTAATAATGTTGTAATAATTATTGCATTCTGATGACGTTAAACTGCTCAGGAGACATTGTTGAGTTATCCTGAACCTATAGAGGAACAGGACTTCATACTGCAGGGAAAAATGAGACCACAGTGAGGAAAAATAAATTCCAAACATTAAAATCTGCAGATTCTTTCAATGTTGTGCTACCACCAATATTTTTCTTTTGTTTCTTAGGTGTGAGGCAACTTGAAAATGTGTTGTAATTCCTTATTTTTTCAATTTTTAATCAGAGAAATTCAATCTGTTTTTATTTTTTTCTAATGATTCATAGCTTTAAAATTTTGTTACACTGCATGAAGACATAATTGAGTTACATCAGTCTATAGCCATGGTTGTCCTGAATCAATTGAGGTCTTTGCAGAAAAAAAATGAGACCACAGTGAGTAAAAATGTGACAGAAACAAAAATGACCAGAAACTGCTTTGGATCCTGAGGGTTGAAGACTCTGGGTCTATGCACATAATGAAGACAGAAAAACATCGTGTACACACAGATTTGATGTGAATTTTACTATACAGAGGATCTGCATTGCAGCTGAAATGATTAAAGATAGACTTCATCTTATCGAGGTTCCTGATGTTCAGTTTAATTCTAACAATGGCTTACGTAACCAAAAAAATAGGCAGAAAAGAGAGAGGAAAGGAGTTCAAGTGGGTGATAAGAAGGTATAAGGACCCTTACACCTCAGATCTAGGAGATCAAACACACACAAGCACGCACACGTGCCCGTTTAAGACACACAGCACTTTCCGCAGATTAGAAATCATCTCAGTTTACAAAACCCTCGCTCCACAAAAGGTGTTCTTTTCACTAAGAAGAGGCTTCGGCGCAAAGAAGAGCCTCTGGCCTTTTCATTGTCAAGCTCTTTCTTTTCTTTACTTTGCCGCCAACAACACCGCCCTCTTTATCAGCGCAATTACAGCACAAACAGACTCATCATTGGCCCGACCGTCCTTTCCTATCGCCTCCATTTCCACAAGCAACCTAATTAGTCGTAAAGAGAGCAAAGCTGATGAGCGGAGGGGTGTAGAGAGGCAGAGAGAGAAAAGACCAGTGATAATGTCCATTTGTGTGTGTATGGAACAACAACTGTGTGTTTGTTTATGGATGTGTTTTTCCCCCTTTCTTTTTGTTGTTGTTGTCCTCACTCTTTCTATCTCCTTTTTTTTTTCACAGGGAAAGAAAGCCTTCAAAGGAGCGATTGTGCAGGCCGGCTGAAGTGGTCTGTTGGTAAGCGGACAGCAGAGCAACACAACAAACATGGCTGGCACTAATCAGGGCCTCGGCTAATGTAAACAATGTCATTTTTTGCCCTTAATGAGCCAATTTTCCGCAGATACGAGAGGGCTAACAATTGGGGCAGCGCCTTTGATGTGATTCATCTGAAGGTTTGTTTGTGATCGCTTGGCACTTTTTGTTGGAAGCCCTGCGCCCAGCTGCTTTCATCTACCCCTGAAAAGAGAGAGCTACGACTCACTTGGGTACAGAGGGAGGGGGGAATAAAAATAATAATTTTCTTTTATTTCTCTTTTTTTAAAGACCACCACCCTCCCCCTTTTATTATAAAATAGTCCTAATCAGCTGACCAGCCCCCTTCTCTTTTTGTCTCCCACCCCCTCAGCTTTACACACACACACGCACACCCCTGTGAACATACAAGAGCGAAGGAGCGTCGTCCGTGAGGGAAATGGAGAAAAAAAAAAAAATAGGAGCAGCGTTCATGCCGGGTGTCTATAGCGATCAAATAGCGAACTCATTAAAAGGCGCCCCGGTGTGCAAGCGGTGGACACTGACAGGGCCTTCATTAACATGGTGCTGACAAAAGGTGAGGCAGACCAAAGAGGCAGCCGGCAGGCCAGGTGTGTGTGCCGCGGCGCCTTTCAAGATGGCACCATAGCCAGAGGCAGGAGGTATGGCGAGCAACCTCCATCAAATGGCACACTGACCGGGAACAAGCTGGTTCTGTCAAGAGAGCGAGGAGTACAAAGAGGAAGAGTTACATAGACGTAAACAGATTTTAATGTGAGCTAAATCATCCGAACTTTGCTTTTTCTGTGTGTTCACGTCAAGCTCGTCATTCATCTTTGAAAACAAACACTTTTTAATAAAGGGGATAAAACGGCAAATATTTCAGTGAAGTTCCTGAACCAAAAGCATGTCCTGTGCCGATTATCATAATAAAGTGAACTCTTCAAAGTTAGAAAGGCCACAAGAGCACAAAAATAAAAAAAACTAAAAAAAAAACAAAACAGGAAAGTGGAGAGAGGAGAGAGGTATTGATGTAATGAAGGTAGTCAAAGGTAGTGACCAAAGGCAACATCGCCCCACGTCCAGGCCGATTCCAATCAATCACTGGAGCTGAAGTGAAGTCAACTCCAGGCTAGTCAGTCAGCCAGCCTCCCCCATTACACCCACATATATACACACACACACACACCTCTGCCTGCTTCTCTGGCCATGAGTCAGGGGCCCTCTGGGGCCATCCACACACACACACATACACACACACACACACCGACACACACACTGCACCTGCTGGGCCCTGCAGTTACCAGCTGTCAACTCCACGTGTTCTGTGCCGTCTGTTTGGTGTGTGGGTGTGTGTGTGTGTGTATGTGTGGGAGTGTGTGTGGGAGTGTGTGTGCGTAAAGAGTAAAGGGTTGCAGCAAAGTTACACGCCTCAGCTGGACAATGAACCGAGAGAAAGAAAGTGATGAGGGACCTTCAAGGACATTAAAAACAAATTAACTTGGAATATTTTCCTCAGTTTTGAATAAAAAAATGGTTAAAAGTTCAATTTTGATGCCGTTAGTGGAGATTCTGACAACTTTTAAGACAACACGGGGAAGTATCAGCATAAAAAAGTTTAGGACAGGGCTAAATGATGAGTATCATATTTAAAAAAGAGTTACTTGATTGATACAACAGGCTGAATCCAGTTCCTCATAAATAAGTTTTCAGGTTTAGGATTGTTGCTTGTACAAAAATATTACTGCATCTGAAGTATGACTTTTATCTATTCAAAAGACTAAATTTTAGTTGATTTACTTAGAAAAAAAATGTCAATAGCATCATTGTCCAACATAAAATCACCAGTTATTTTTCTGCACATGAAATGGAGTGCAAACACTGAAAGGCCCGGCACCAAGCAACGCTACAAATAGCCATTAACCAGTAAAATGGATAGTTTTGGGGGAATAATAAGAAACATTAGTGTGTTTACCTCCAGGGCATGACCTTAATCCTGAGCTCCCTCCCCACCTCTGTAAGGGACACAGAGATAGGAAACCAGGCTCAGGCAACAATGAATAACATGTCTGTTTTGGGGGGAAAAATCAATAATGTGTTGTGATGTGAAACTGATTCCCCACTGGATTTCGCTGTGCTCGGCGCGAGCCTATTCTCTGTGTGGCCCTGAGGTAAATAGTGTACTTTGTTACAGTGTGTAGCAGTAAGCCTTGGAGACCTGTGCAGCGATTAAGCCGTACTGGAGCACATTAGACCGGGCCATGTCAAGGCAGCCTGAAACGGGCCTGGCATGGAAGGGTAAAAACGGATAAAGAGTGGGGAAGACCAGAGGGAGGAAATGAGATCAAACAGCAGGAGGATTGAAGAAAAAGGGATGAGAGGGAAGGAAGAGAAGAGATGTGGAAAAAAAAGGGGAGGTTATGTTTGAGCTTCTGCACAAATGCATATCACCTACAGAGAAACACAAAACACTTTGCAAACCCAGGACCCTTTGTGGTGTCGCTGACACCAAAGAGAGAGACACTTTGGGAGGCTAACAAGAGCAGCAGACAGATGCAGCGAGGATAAAGAGAGAAAACACAGACAGGGCAGGGACAGAGAGTGACAAATTCCCTCCTGATGACGATTTACAGGCTATTCCCCTCACAGCCGAAACCCAAGCCCCCCTCCCCTTTTCTCATTCCTCCCTCTTTATATATCTCTCTCTTCCCTTCTGTGCTAAATTTGTCACTTTTGCATAATGGTGCTGTACACTGGTGTGGTGTGGTGAACTGGTAGAGGTGGGATGAGCAGCCCAAGGTGTGATGGAGAAAGCTGGGACAGTAATGGAAGAGAGGACTGAAAGGAGTTGATAGCAGCAATTCCCCCCGCAATCTAAAGAGAAGAGAAAAAAAAAACCCTCTGACCATCTTACTAAACCCCCAACCCTCCTTTTCTTGTTCTGTCCCCCTTGCCCCTGTCACCCACCTCTCCCCTCCATCCCTCCACTCTTGTACGCCACCCCTCCTCTCTTTCACGCTATCCTTTCTCTCCTCGGCTCCTGCCCACCCCTCCACCCTCTCCTTGTCTCTCCAGGAGGCAGTTGTCAATCAAGTGCGTCTCCCACAATCCCTCTGGAGCTCATTGTGCCCGCGGTCGCTGGCGGAGGCAGGCGTTGTGAGGCGGCGGAGAGCCGCAGATTGAGGGAGCGCTGTCAATCATTGTCACTAATTATTAATTTCTGTCACTCAGGCCCCCGTGGCAGCCATGTAGCGGGGGCCTCTCACTTTCTGTTTCTCCCTCCGTTCCTTCTCCATCCTGCTCTCCACTCATTCCGCCTCCCTCTGTCCCTCCCAGCTTCGGTCTCTCACTACCTTCCTCCTCCCTCGTTAAAGTCTCTGGCTCTCCTTCGCCTTTGCCTCTATAGTTCAGGTCGCCCGTTTCCATTTCTCCGTCCTCCCTCTCTCACCATTCAGTCCACTCTCTACACATTTTTCCCTGCTCTCTCTCTCTCTCTCTCTTTCAATACTCCCAGGGTGACTTGATTTGGTATGCCACCCCGGCCACACAAAGTTCAACCTTTCATTATGTGGTGCACGTGCAGTAAGAACTGCCCCCTCTTCCCTCCTCTCCCATCACCAGGTCAGTCGCCTTGACTCTCTGCTCCCTTTTAATTGTATTCTGCCCTCTCTCCCTCTCGGCCTCTTGCTCCTTCCCCCCTCATCAGACTTTTCTAATTTCCAAAGAATCCCAAAAAGACGTTAAAAAGCTGCTTCCCTTTTATTTATTTTTTTCTTCTTCTTCTTCTTTTCTCTTTTTTAAATGCAGCAGGTCTCAGGTTCTGATTTGATTCGGTGAACTTGATGTTTTCAATTTGCACACCAGCACTTTTGGCTGTGATGTCACTGTGATGGCGGCTAATGAGGGAGGCCTGACCCGCGTGTAGTTGCAACTGAGGACGGGGCTGGTCCACTTCGCTAAGGGTTCTGATCCGCTCCAACCCTCACCTCATTACCAGAGGTGTTGGGCTGGGAGGCAAAAGGAGAAAGAGAGAGAGAGAGAGAGAGAGAGAGAGAGAGAGAGGAGATGGTGATTAGAGCTAACACAAGTCATTCACATTCATGGAAACACTACATTCACACAGCCCCTAATGTAAAGATTCACATTCCAAGTGCACACACACAAATCCATGCACTTGCTCATGTATTGCATAATTACACACACACACTCAGCTGCATTTACACTAAACATACAGACATTTCTGCCCTTAAGCTACTGTATGTCTAAACATACATTTTATGAACACACAGATCAACAAACATGTAATCTATCACCTGTCAAATACACATGCACACTCATGCTTTTGGACGCAGGTGCGATCACTTACATAATACACCTTATTAAGTCTCCCTTCTCAAAGTCAAAATGAAGGAACACAGGAAAAGAAGTTTTCTTTATTGTTCATAAATATAAGATTTACAGAATTTATCACCATCTTTTTCAAGCTCTGTATACTCGTGAAAGGAAATGTTCCCACTTGGTTGAAGTGCATGAGGTGAGCAAAGAATAGGGATGCTTAGATCTGATGTTATCAGGTATCAGGTATCGATCTAATACCACCTCAAAACTAAGACTGGACATCTGTGACAACAGAACAATCCATGGGACAGATCTATTCAACACAGTTCTATGTTCTTCTGTGTTTACAACAGCAATGTGCGTTTGTTATGTCATCAACACCAGTAGGTTTGGGCATTTTTGCTAGACAGAGCTAAAATAGCATGAAGGACGTTAAGTACAGCAGCTCAACAGGTTGGAGGTAATTCCAACAACTTTGACGGCAACTTGCAATGCATGTACATTTAAGTCCTCACTTATCCACTGCTGAGATTTACAGTTAAAATGTAATTCTTCAGGCTCTCCCTGTCCAAATGTAAAAACTAATGTTTAAATATGAAATATTAGCAGATGAAATTCCATAAGAAAAAAACTAACAGGAAAGTCTTTCCTGAACTTTCGCCCCGATGTAATGGGTGCGGGAATACGAATAGCACTCTGGCCTCCCATTTCTGGATATGTCCAAACCTTTATAATTTTTGGTCTCTTGTGTTTCGTTGGTACTTTGCTGTTTTCGATATAAACGTATAACCTGACCCTATGACTGTTTTATCTGGCCATCCAGGATGACAGGTGATTTGGATTATTACATCTGTGTTGTTTTGAGGTATGGCATGACAATAGCCAAAAGGTGTATTGTAAAAATGTGGAACTCGGATACTGCCCCTCAGTTTGAGACCTGGTTGAGGTGACAGACATCCTACATGTTGAGAGACTAAGATGTGATTTGACTGGCAATCTGAACTTAACTTAATAGATCCCTCTATTTCCTTGTACCCCAAACTGACAGAAAAGCAATGTAAACTATGTACCTACTTTGTAATTTCCCCTCTCTTATGTTTTGTTTTGTCTGTTATTTTTACTCTGTCGTTTATTTAATGTATTGTCCATGTCCTGCACTGCATTTTCTTGCTGTTGCTTTTGTTGTAAAAAAATACAAAACCACTATTAACAAAGTGTTCAAAAAGAAAACTAACAAGAAAAACTCTGCTGAACATGTTTTCAATGTATTTTTTTTCATCTGCCAGCATGTACGTTGTGCGATTCCACGAAAAGCTAAATGGTTCTTGTGACACTTTAACCACATATTTGCACATTTATAGTGTCATAAACCAGCAATAGTCAGTTTAACTTTCATTTCATTTCGTTTTAAATTAGAAAAGCCTCAATTTTCCTAAACATAATTCTCAGTCTCATCCACATATCAAGGAACCGAGAATGCTAAATTAGTACTGGTATCAGATTACAGAAGTATCAGTGACAGCCGATGACAAAGTCCAAGTATTGGGACTTATTGGTGCATCCTTAGCAAAGAGGCGCACATCGCACAGTGACAGCACTGCCCTCCAAATCTTTGAAACTTCTTCAATTCTGAGACGAAACAGAAAATTTCTCTATTTTCAGATCCTTTGCTACTGTGCTGTCAGTTAGCTGCCTGTCCATAGGGGTCTGAGTCAACTCTCCTTCCTGTGCGGACCCTCCCAGTTCATAATTGTGGCAGCCAGTATCTGGCCATGATAAGATAATTCACCAAAGTTCAAAAAGAAAAAAAAAGTAAGAGAAAGATGGAGAACTGTGGTCAGAGTTTGTTCAAACACTTTATACCACTACCTCTGCAGGGAGTGAGAATGAGCTGCATACACACAGCCCAGCATGCACGCTTTCTGCAAAACGCACTCTCTCTATACACACGATGAACATCTACCCCCTCGTCTCTTCCCGGATTACTATTCGCGACAGACCTGTGCTGCTCTAATGAGGGGCCGGGGAAGAGGCCAGCTGGACACCACTGATCCCTCACCTCCCTCCTCCTTTCTCCCGACCATCACTCCATCTATACCTCTCCCTCTCCCTCTCCCTCCTCCCACACATACATCTCTCTGCCCCCACGACCCCCTGCATGCCCCACAGTCCTGCTCTGCATACAGCCATTAGCACCCCTCTACCCCTAACCTTCTGTTTCTCTGCTCCCATCACCTCCTCCCACTTGCCTCAGAGTGCCTGTCTGTCTCTTTTCCTCTGTCTCCCCCCTTTTCCTGTCGTTCTCTTTTCCTCGGCACCTGTCACTTTTCCCTGTCTTCCCATCACTGTTGTTTTTTCTTTCTCAATCTCCTCTTTCTCATCTCCTCTTACCTGTCACTGTCTTTCTGGCACCATCTGATTGTCTCTTTACTCCCTTTATCTCTCCATCCCTTTTCTTTCTGTCACCAACCTCTTTCCCCCCCCCATTCCTCAGTGTGTGTGTGTGTGGTGTGTGTGTGTGTGTGTGTGTGTGTGTGTATTTGTCAGCATTCAGCACCTCAGTGGAGACAAGGTTTATTGGGGTAATGCATTTATCACTGCTGCGAGCCAGGGCCTCACCTCCTTCTTTGAGTCAGTGAGTAATGAAAATGGGATCACTTCTGACAACACTCTGCAACACACACACGCTGCAAACAAACGCACTCCTGCAAACACACACAAAACACAAAATGCATAGTCCTGCTTTCTGCAGCAAAATGCTCAGATCTGAGCACATGGACTATGCAAATCGCATCTTTGCTTCCCAAAAATAAACAGACCTAAGTGAAGCTTTTGAGTACACACTCGAGAAATTAAAGCAGAATCTCTTTCATATGAATTGCAAACTGATCCTTTGTCTTTGATAAATTGCACTAGAAACGGTTGCTTTGTAGATGATTACTCTGAGAAGCTTAATAACCAAGTTGCTGTAATTACACGGAGTTAAGAGGCACACAAGCTGGAGACGATCCATGATGACTGTGAGGAACAGAGATTAATCAGCTAAAATTAATGTCATTAATGTAACTGTTGTCGTGTATTTTTGCCAGCACTCGAATAAAATGGGAACTTTCATGGAGATTAAATTAGATAACTAATACTAATCCCCTCCAGTTTGCCTCAACAGCAAATAAAAACTACAAATCATTCATACCAAAGGGTCACATATCCAACTATGTCTGTTAAGAAAGCAGGCAGGTAAGGATCAAGTGTTAATGGCCAGGGGTGCCTGTCTAATCCCATTTACTCCAGCAGTGCAGGCAAGGTGGGGGAGGTCTTCACCAGTTTAAAACGACACCATCAGCACAGGTATTCCAGCTTAGCTCTGATTGGCCTTGACAGAACAAAACACCGCCGCAGAAAACGACTCAAGCACCTCCCACTACATCAAAATCAAGAGGACAAGGTCAGATCAGCAGCGACATAAAGTTCAATCTTAGAAAAACAAACTTTTCTTCACCCTCAGGCGTGGTGTATCATAGAAGAGAAGAGCGTTGCTAATACACCAAGTCGTGCGTGCAGAGCCGAAGTCAAAGGACTGCTGACTAATGTGCCGAAATGGTTGAAAATACTCTGTGGTATTGCAGATGGCAGAGGTATTTGTTATTCATATGGCCCTCAAGGTGCATCCACAAGGCTTTACGTAAACGTGTGTGTCTGCACGTTCATGTGTGGGTGTCTATGTGTGTTTCGCTTTTGTGCGAGTGGGAGTGTGGGTCTGGTGCTTCTTCCACAGTGCTGAGGATGCCATTAATGCTCGCTGCTGATCGCCCTCCCACATTTAAATAACAATAGTGCAGTCAGAGAAAGCATCGGAGTGAATCCAACCTGCAAAGCACCCTGGAGCTGCAGGCCCCACTCCTGCTGTGTGTGCGAGTGTGTGAGTGTGTTTGTGGATGAGTGAAGGTGCACTCGCTCAAACTCGGACTAAAACATCCACACACATATGGGTCGAAGAAATATAGTTAGAAACAGGGGGATGCAAGGGAGACAGCAAAGAGGAAGAAAGCAGTGTCCAAACTACACACAGTTGTAAAGTTGTGCAGCTAGGTTGAGTGATGATTTTTCATACACTAGAGGCCCTGGATCCTTCAGTGAATCATCTGCATCTCGCTGGATCAGAGCTGGACCAGGTATTGACTGCAGGGCGTCTGCCTCATTTTTCACTTCAGAATTAAGAGACATTTTCAAGTTGACTCATTTACAAAATCTGTAAAAATACAGCTCAGCAAGTCACAGCACAACTCATTATGAGAATCACTGAGCACAGAAGAAATCATGTTGTGAGATCACATGAATCATGAGATCAGAGACAGGGGAAACATCACGTTTCATTCAATCTTCGATGCCTGGACAAGTGGTCGTATTATTAACCAGTTTATGATTTATCTACAAATAGCAACTTGAGGCAAACCCACCTGCTCATTTAGCGTACAGACATCAGTTTAGATGCGCTGTGAGGACTATCCAGAAAACTTTAAAGACTCTGTTTCCCATGAGCACTTTAACCCACTGTCACAAGGACGTGACTCTTCCCAAGGCACCGCTTGCCTTTGTTCAAGACAACTTCCACAGGATGTAAAGCAATGAAGTAAAATATTTATTTATAGTTATGTAGCGCTGTTACACTTCCAGAGAACGTCAGCTGACACAGGACACCAAAAGAAAGGCCCACAGACTCGCATGCTAGCATGTAGTTCACACCTTAACTCTCAGAAGCCCCTTTGAATGCTATCTGCATACACAGAGAGGATACTTGTAAACTTTTCCTCCACGCTTCCCCTTTTATTTTTTTCTTGCAATGAGAAACAAATAGTCGCACACTCACGTGAACACGACAGGCAGAGTGGAGAAATGAAGGGGAAACAAAGTCAAAGTGGGATGTGGGTGTAGAGAGAGACTTCTGGAGCAGAAAAAAAAAGACAGAGACAAAAAGAGTGAGAGGCTGAGTCTAATAAGAACCAGGAGACAGCATTCTGGTGTCTTGTGGTGCCATTTGAATACAGGGCAGCCGCAGCTGGAGTCTGTGTCGAACAGCTCCGCACTTCACACAGCATCACCATCAGGAGAGCAGAGCGCTGGTACTACTCTGCTGGAGTCTTATACGCTGCTTCACACACTCCCACAGACAAGCCTGTGTGTGTGTGTATGAATGTGGGATAACTTCATGCTTCTCATTACTCAGCCACTGTAATATGTGTGCTCCCCTTTCTAGCTCACCATATTGGGGGCTGGTGTTCCTACTGTTGGCTTACAGAAAAGGAGAGGGCCGGCCTCACCTCTGCTGTTCTGAATGCATTAGCACACATCACATTTTCAATCTGGACCTCAGCACAGGTTCCCCGCAAGTCTGCTGAATAGTAACAGAGTGTATGCATGCAAGTGTATGTGCAGAAGAGAGAGAGAGAGAGAGAGAGAGAGAGAGAGAGAGAGAGAGAAAGAGAAAGAGAGAGAGAGTTTAAAAATACCCATACTCCTGTTCGGTGCTGATAAGTTGTGTTATGAGAAACCGCCAGGGCAGACAGCAGGGTCATTAGCATGACTGTTAGATTGAGAGGTAAAGAGGAAGGAAGCAGAGAAAGAAGAAGAGAAGGGGAGGAGGAAGAGAGAGAGGAGAGAGAGGAGAGAGAAAGAAAGTACACCCAAGTCTCAAAACTTTTTGGGGGGCAAACAAGCAAGCGAAGGAGTTCACTTATTAACCAAAGACAAATGATCTCCTGACCTTTCACTTCCTTTCTCAGCCACCTGAGGGAGCGCATCTGAGGCGTGGAGTCCACAACTTTTCACCAACACCACTGTCCTGTAATAGAAATGAATTTCAACAGTGATTAAGTTTTGATGTAAAAATGTTGAGACATTTGAAATCAAAAGAGGTAAAATAATTCAACAATCCTCTATAGAATACAAGATTGTAAAACTTAAAAAAAAAGAAAAAAGAAAATCAAATGTTTGGACTCTTGAGACTTGTTAAAAGACTATATAAGACTGGTTCAGGGACTTTGGCATTTGAAGAGAAGTTTCTGCAAATTTTTAATCTCTGCTTATCATTTGATGAATACATGTTCTTTACAAATGTTGCTCCATTTAAAAGTGAAATAAAAAGGCTTTTCATCTCTATTTGCTCTTGAGTCAAATGGAGTTTGTTACTTTATGATTGTATGTGATGTGATGATCACTGTTTTCTAATATTCTGTTGACTACAGCCGCCCTCAGTCTCTATACACCGGTCCACTCCATCATCTCTAAATCCACTTCCACCCATGAGGCCTTTTTGACAGCTATAAAAAGTCTGTTTGCTGTTAAACACCAAGGACTCGGTTTATTGTTCTCACAGCAGCAGCAGCTTCAGCATTCCGTGTGATGCTTCTGCTCCCTCTAGGATCTACAAAATCAACAGAATTCAAACTTGGATATAAAGACTAAACTTACAACCAGAAACATTGGTGGCAGCATAAATAATATTTGTCCTACACTGTTATGTGATTATAATTTTACAGCTGAGACATCACTAGCCAGAAACTAATAAGAAAGCAGGTTGTTCCCAGACTAATTTCTAAGAAGTGTGTTACTGACCCCTCCTCTACTCACGGAAATAAAGCTCTACCTGGAAATTAAATATATTTAATGGTCTTTGTTTAAAAGAGGAACAATATCAGTCTCAGGAAACATGCAGGGCAGACAGGTTAGTAATAAAAGGGAAGCAAATGAGGCAAGAATCAACCTTTGTCTTTATGGGTTTGCTTAATGTTGGTGAATTAACTTTAATTTGTTTACACATTAGTTGATGCACTTTTTTCATTACCGTCTCTGTCATTGCCAACAGATTTTCCCAGGTTGTTTTTTTTTTTGATTATTTATCATTTTTGTCTCTACTAGCCAACTGTTTTGCCTTTTGGATGTCAGGGACGGCTGGGCAATGGCAGCAATGTTTTTATGTTTGTATGTTAAATCTATAAATAAGGACTGAAAAGGCAAAAAAGAGTCATCACTGGATTGTTTGATGAAATGAGAGATGTCAGTGATTTTCTTTGACCTTTGAAGCCAGTTTGTTTGAACCCAAACCAAAACTTTTAGGATGTTTCAGACAGCGCTTTGAACATCAAAATATTGAATGTGAAATAGTTTAAAGGGGATTCTGTTAGCACGGCAACCTTTTCTGTCCCAGCCACAAAGAATCACTGATGGAAACAAGAAAATAAATGCAAACAAGATTAAGGATAACTTAGTTCAGATTTTATCCATGTGTTCCTTCATCTATGATCAAGTGATCACACGGTGGGGCGGAAATTTAAAACCCTTTTTAAAACATGTTTTTGTAGCGAGTGAGGAAGCCAATCATTAATGTGATTATGAGTTAACTATACATTTTGGAGATGAGTTAGAAAAATCATGAGGAGAAACATCCAAAATAAAAGGAGATGTTTTGTAAAAGTACAAATAAATCAAAAATATTTGGATAGAAACTGATTGGTTCACTTCCTGTCAATATGCTTTTACTAAAGGACTCGTGTTGGCACTGAGTCTGAGTTTGATTCCCTAGCTTTTTTTTTTTTTTTTTCTTTGCTGCTCCCCTCTTTTGGAGATGAAATTATTTTAGCCCCCCTCCCCTCACACAACTACCACCTGCATGCTCTCAGATATTCTCTCAGACATATGCTTTTCTTGCAAACATGATAAGACCTAATCGAGTGACATACTGTGTGTCATTTTAGTTTGACTTGTAGAATCAATCATAAAGAAAAATATTTTAAAAATTAGTTTAATAACGCGCTTTTTGGCAGATTTTTTTCAAAACTGCCTCCATACAGGAACTTTTTTCCCTGACAAAATTAGGTTAACTGTGACATCAACTTACTGAGAAACTAAGGAAATTGTCACTTTTCGTGGTAGTGTTGCCTCACAGAGAAATTTGGAAGTATCTTAAGATTTTTAGAATTAGAATTTTATAATTCTAATAAATCTTATTAGTCTGATGGCATTCTTTCTGCCCGTCACTATCTTTACCATGATCTTTCGGGGCTTTTTTTAGATATAATATGACGACAACACAATAAATCATATTCATGTTACACATGTGAGCCTTCCTCTCCTGCTGTCAGCCTGTCACTGCAGATGGAGACGCTGTGTGTCACGCACTCAGTAAACTAGAGTTGTAGATTTTAACCTTTGAGTTGTGTTATTTGATCTGTTTGTGAGTAACAGTCAGCTGTTAGCTGTGGAGCTAGCTGCTGTGACAGAGAGAGCAGAACAAATATCGTGTGTACACGTTCATCTCTGTGCAGGAATAAAAGTTATATTCAAGTTTTGGCGTTTGAACCACAAAGATTTCGTGCCGTTTACTTACGGAAATTATGGCGAAGTTCATGTCACCTCTGGCTTTTGTTACCCTGTTTGTTACCCTGTTTGTTACTCACCGCTCTGCTGTGAGGTTGCGTGCATTGCGTGCTCAATAAGCGTCAACTCTGCGCGCGCGTTCTGACACAAGAGTCGAACTCCACAAGTGAGATAAGAAACTTACGTAAACTAGACAATCGTCGGCGGGCACCATATTGGAAATTTTGACGTGCTTTGCGCCTCCTTACTAGCAGCTACAGGGCGCCAGACCTGTCAGTCACTTGAGCTGCACTTCTAATTGGACAAACCCATAATATCTTTGAAACCCCTTAAGTAAAAATAAATAAATAAATAAATAAATAAATAAATAAATAAATAAATAAATAAATAAAACTCATATAGTGTGTGTTGATGCATTCAGACCCAAGACGTCCTTTGAACTAGAATGTAAGTAGTTTTTTTTAATGCCATAAAATCTGTTTTTTAACTTAATGTGTGGTTTCCTGGCTTTCTGCAGCCACTGGTTTCATAAGAGATTTTTTGTAGGTCTTGGCATGATAGTTATGCACATGGTTTCTTAAGTGTTGAAATACAAACAGAGGTCGCCAAATTGTAACTGCTCACCCACAAAAAAGTGGAGCTGAGGTGAGTTGTTAGCTTCTTTGCTAAAAGCGACAATGTGTTCATCTGTGAGTTAGTCATGCCCCTAGTAATGAAAGTAGTAAAATGAAAAATTTAACATTGGTGTAAATATGGTGACCTTGTCTTTCATGGGGAGCTTCTAGTCTAGTGGACATTTGGGATACTGCAGTTTTTAGTACATCCACATTGGCTTGATTTTTAACATTTAATACTGCCACTTGTGAAAACTAATTGAATCATACTTTAAAGCAGGGGTCTCAAACTCAACTTACCAAGGGGCCTCTAAAAAGTACAACTGATCCAGTCTTCTCAGTCTTAACAGGTCAGAACGTGCAGAACATGAACAGTTCTTCAGAACATTTGGCTTGAGGGACTAAGCAACTGAGAACGTCAGTATGGCTTTAAGATGCTCATCTTTAAGTTTGGACCTGAACTTAGATTTATTAAAGTTCATTGTGGAGAAGAGCTTTTCACACAGATAGGTGCTGCAAAAAAGGCACATGATCCAAACACTGTATAGTACTAGGTGACAGGATATATTTTCCCTCCACTCGGTGACCCAAACATGTTACAAGTGACCAATTGCTAATTCGTGTTGTCATGAGGCTGAGCTATGGTAGCCCACAAGTGTTAAAAAAAAATATAAAACGCCCAGATGCATGTAAGAAAAAACATGTGGGCCACACTCACACAAAGCATTTCAGGCAGGGGGCCACAAAATATTGTTCTGGGGGCCGCAATTGGCCCATGGGCCATGAGTTTGAGACCCCTGCTTTAAAGGTTCATGTTTTATCTCTGTTTCAAACATCATTGTAATGAATGATTTCCCAGCATTACAGAGCAAGCATCTTACTTTGCAAAATTATCTAGTGATGAAAATACCTTCTTTTTTCACACAGGCTACCCCTGTGACAGATATAGTTTTATCAGCCCACTTTTATAGATTTGTCAGGCTGAAATTAGAACCCTTGATACGTTTGTTTATGTGAAAGTTAGTACTTCTGTATCAAAACTTGATCCTCGCACACCAAACTTGGTACAACAGCACGACAGAACGTCATTACAACGTCACAACTGTCTGGTTTCTTTTCCAACACTAATGAGCAAGTGAGAGTGAGAGAGAAAGTACCCTGATTAGTCTGGCAGCATCAGTGTCAGACACTCAGCGGGGCGTCCAAAAGCTCCGTGTGTGTCTTTCTGTGTGTGTGTTATGTGTATATTCAACATTTGTATGGCTGCCATTTTCTCTCTCTCTCTCTCTCTCTCTCTCTCTCTCTCTCTCTCTCTCTCTCTCTCTCTCTTCTTGCCATTTCTCCTCTTTCTCACTTTCTTCATCTCTCCCATCTCTAAGCTCCAAAAACTCTGATCCCTGCATTCGCTCAGTCTGGCAAATGACTGCAGGGGCTGACAATCCAGTGTCAGCACGCGCCGCCACAGTCAATAACGCTGTCCCATGTCACCGCACTACACTGGCTAAAGCTCACATTTCTTATCCCTCCAGAAACTGCTGCTTAACAGCCCTTCTCTGCCTTTGCCAATCCTTCGAAACGCATCGCCATATCCCCCTGTAACCCCACCCTGACTTCTTTTCTGGTTCTCCAAATGACCAGAACATCCTTGGGTGAAGTCAAAGCTGCATATATTAAGGTCAAGAGAAACACCCAGGAAAATTTGGGATCAAATGTGATGTGCTTTTTATGACGCCCCTGAATTCTAAGCAAGTGATGGGTGACTGATCTAGCTGTCTTTTGTAACAAGGCAGGGTCATGTAGGCTCGAACCAAAACATACTTGAATTGCATACTCGCACACCCACGCATGTATGCATGCATGGGGGGCAGTGGAGCTCAGACAAGTGTTACCAAGAAATTGTACTCTCCACCATAATCCACTTCTCCTCTATCGTGTTCCATTAACCTCACCACGAACACACACACACAGGCCCTACATACACTCACACACACGTCTGTCAGTGTCAAGGCCTGTGTCGTCCAGCTCCATTGTATCTGCATGAGGCTGAGATAATGGCATCTGTCGCTGCTCCTTTTGTCAGCGCCGTCCCCGGCCCCTGCTCACTGCTGGTCCCCATTAGCTGGCTGCTGGCCCGCTGGCCTCACCGCGCCACGCTCCACTGCCTGAGCGAGAAAATACAGGAGACGCCTGTCCCTTCCCACAACTCACACCTTTGTTATCCTCCTCTTCCTCTCGTGTTCTCCTTCAGGTCCTGCCTCTCCTGCAGGTTAAAGGTATAATGGAAGAGTGTGGTAAAGTAGAGAAGTGAAGACTTCAAAGGAGAGGATGAAATGGGAATTTTTATTTGGTTACATAATACACAAGAGAGTTTTCCAGGAGAAGAAAAAAAGAAAAAGCAGACAAGAAAGCTCTCATAGTTTTTATCATAGTGGATTGATCTGAAATTTGTTTTCTTTGTATTCTTTTAAATAATTCATATTACACTTAAGTAAGATGATAAAAAGGCTCACTTTAATGCCTCTGTCAACATTAATGTCTGAAAATGATTCAGTTAGCACAACCAAGATTCAAAATTCAAAAAATTAATATTTTTGTCAGAAATTCTTACTTTAAAACCGCATTAAGGGATTTCCTCACATTAAATCTTGAAAAAAAGGAAATGTTTTCATAGAAAGTTCACAGGCCTCAGCCAATCAGAAACAATCATTTTCTACCAATCAAAATCCAGCTTCTCCAAAAAGGTTGGTCAAAAGAAATGTCACAGAGAGCTTCATATTCCAGATGTAAATTTAAAAGTGATTGGAAAAAAATACAAAAAGAAACCTAATTTATTTATGATAACATGGTTTAGATCATTAAACATATAATGAATCTAAATCCATGCTGTCATTATGTTTCATTCATCTTTATGGACAACCTGTAACTTCCTCTTTCCTTGTTTTAAGCAGAAGTAAGGCAGCACCATCAGAACCTGACACTGACTTTTTGTTGAAAGCTTTCTCCAATCAGACAATCTCTAAATCGTACCTCTCTGCACCCGGTTCCCTGTCTGTTCTGTACAAAGACACTCTCAGGAGCTGCATTTCTTTACACTTCACCAAATGGACTCTGTATTACATCTGTCACCCATCTCCGAGACATCTCACTTAGCCACATCATTTTCCCCTCGTCTCTCATAAGCACGGCTAATAAAACGTAAAGATGGCAGATAACACAGCGCTGACTGAGTTTTATTAACAGCTTCGTGGTAATATCATGGTTGTAATGATACTAAGATGTTGAAGATGAGGGGCGGGCCAGCATGAGCGGAAGTGAGCGTGACATCACAGGGAAAAGTATGTTCAGCTGCCTTTATTTCATTATTGCTTGAGCTTTCTTATTAGGGACAGGGGGCAGAAGCAGAGCTGCCTTTGATAAAGCAAGCCAATTTCAGCAGCTGCTACCAAGCCAAATTACAGCTGTAGATCATGCAGCTCTCTCTCTCTCTCTCTCTCTCTCTCTCTCTCTCTCTCTCTCTCTCTCTCTATCTATCTATCTATCTATCTATCTATCTATCTATCTATCTATCTATCTATCTATCTATCTATCTATCTATCTATCCAGTGTTTCCTCAACTTCTCCTCAGCCCTCTCTTTCCTCCAGCTCTCTCTTTCTGCAGGGGGACTGTGTGAGTGTGTGCCTGTGTGTGTGAAGTTGATCTCCATGTTGCTTGCACTGTGAAGCAGAAACACTGAGAGGAGTGTGAAGAATGACAGCTGAAACAGCAGACAACAGCCCCATCTACAGATCAGGATGAGTCACTGTGTCAGTGAGTGGATGTTGGATTATCCAGGTGCTCTAAAAGTCAAATTCATACTGAGATGGGATTAAACCACTTTTTCATAATCATGATTTACAACTCTGCGCATATTGACCTTGACCTTCCTGTTTGTATATTTTTCAATCCTCCATGAACTCTAACCCCTGATTATTCCATATTAAAATCTGAAACAGTTTTCTTGGTTGTCCTAGAAGTTTGTCCATTAAATCTACAAATTTTCTAAAAAAAAATAAAATAAAAAAAATCCAGGTTTATTGAAAACACTGTTTTTTGAGTGAGCAACATTTCTATTTCTATTTTTCAGCTCTCCATTTAGATTCAAAATAATATTAATAACAAACAGTTTTCAAAAGGCTAAAAACAATATTCTGTGTGCCTGTGCTTGTCTGAAAAAGATGTTTACATTTTTCAAAAAGTAACTGGCAAGGATTTGTCAACTTTTCCAAGATAATCAAAAAGTGCAAAACTCCAACACACTAACTATACAATCTGAAAAATACATTAAATCACGTTTCTTGGGGGGCTGACAAACATATGAGCATATAAGAACGGACATGACTTCTTAAAAATGGTATGGCTGCAAACCTGCAACTAGAAAAAAACTAAAAAAAAGAATTGAAAATTAAAAAAAAAAAAAAAAAAGTCAACATCCAGACAAAGTAAAAAAAAAGAAAAGTTCAACCAGAGTTGAAGTTGAAGGTATGGTGGGTGATACAGATAATCAAAAACAGAAATGTGACAATCAATCAAAAATCATCAATTGGAAATCATTACTAACATTTAGTCTAAACTAGTAAAGTTTCCTAGGACATCCCCCCAACTATCATGCATCTGCATTTTCTGATCATCTTACTCCCCTCCAACACACCTGTCCACCTGTCCTATGAAGTAAGTGTTTAAGGATTGTTTCTACTTTGTATCCCATGGATTAAAGCACTCACCAAATAGTTTATTCATTTCTAGCTCAGTTAAAATAGACTGACAACATACTTAGTTTTTAGAGTCACGAGTTGAAAAGATGTTTATTTGGGGGGGGGGGGGTTCTTTACTTCAAAGGGGATAAGAAAGTTGATAGAGCATGTTGCAAAGTGCACTGGGAATCATTCAAATGTAAGTGTAACATATTATTCTTCAGTTAGTGACACTAATATCTGTGGTCAACCACTTCACTATCCCAGTTTTTACTCCCAAGTGTTGTTTCTGAAGTTTAATTTTTGCACTATTCTTGCTGTTGTGTTTTTCCATGTCTACGTTTGTGCAGACATTGGGAAAGACAGTTTATTAGGGGGCAGCCATAAAGTTATACCATGTGTAGCTCAACCAATTATGTTTATTTTTTATTTTTTTATTTTACAATATTTTATAGCTCTCAGTGGAGAGAGTGGGAAAAGGGTCAAAGTAAGCAGTGACTTGCGAAGAAGGGGCGACTACCGCTGTTGATTGTACAAACAGTGTTTTAAAAAGATTTTACAATGGCTGAGTTAATGTACTAATTAATCATTGACTTATTTTTTCCTTCTGTCAATTTTATGATAATTTTTTTGTAAACTGAAAGCCAATCAAGGGGCCAACGCCGCAAATTACTCTGTCATGTGTATCATCAGTTCACATGCTAAACATCTTGCCTGTACAAATGAACAATAGAAATCACAGTGTTTCACTCGCTGATTTACTTCTGCTGCTGACACTTTAAATGCTGTCAAAGATCAAAACAATTGGTCATGATTGTCTTATTGTTTTACAGAATTCAGTGACAGTGAAACAGCTGGAAAATTTTAGGTAACCCCTTTGAAGGCCTGGTGATGACCAGCTGTCCACTCTGACCTCAAACAAAAATCAGCGCAGAGTCCAATAACCTTCAAAACAACACAAAACGTATGTGAATATGAAGTGACTTTTGGATCAACAAACCATCAGGCTGACAGGTCTAACCTATCTGCCATTAGGCTGAGGAGATATCACACTTTGCTTTAATTCTCCATCTTTCAGGATGTCACACTTTATATTCCTTGGCATGGTTTGGCTACATGCGGATGCATAATTTATCTCAAATTAGCGCCTATTTGAGTAAGCATCAAAGCAAGGCGGCTAAGGTTGGAGGAGAGCTTAAGGAACCGCGGGGAAACCATGGCCAGGATTAATGCGGGAGATTTTTATAAGAAATTACTGGCTTAATGAAGTGGATAAAAAAGCTGTCAGTGTTTTATTGCATCTAAATTGTGTGGAAGTGGTGTTTAGCTGTCTCGCCTGCTCCCCACATAATGGCCTGTGACAGTAGCTGTGAGGCTTATTTAACTTAACTGGTGAATAACTTGCATGGCAGAGCTATTCAGCCTGTTGTTTTTATGTGCTTTAAACCAGGAAGGAGATTTTCCCCCCACCCCCGCACATTAATAACTTAAAAAAAAACAAGACAGAGAGCTCACATAGAACAAATAAAAGTGGATCTAGTTTCATACCAAAGAATCACAAAAAGTCTCATCCAGAGCAGTTAGCAAAGGGAAAAATTGCCTTTTGAACTAATAAAATGTATTTTAAAAAATTAGAAAATTAAGATATGAGCTAAGGCTTTCTTTACAATACTAACAAATTACCCAACAAACTCTTCATTCTACTCATCCTTCAGGACAGATAAATGGAAAAAAAAACTACAGTTATAGGCTACATACCCTTATAGGCTTTGTAATGTACAACATATGAACAGATAATGAGGCCTGCTAACTGTATTTATAAATAATAAATTAATAAATTGAAAGACACTTATTGGGCTTTAAAGGGAAAAAAGAAAACAGATCATGGGTGGAATGTTAGGGAAGTCCTATAGCACCATCTTGTGTTTATGTTAAGTCTCTTTAGCCTATAAGGTAAGAAAGAGCTGCTATGCACTCTCATATGATAGGTCATCTGACACGTTTTGAAAATATACACTCATGTGCTATTTATCTGGTAACACTGAAGTAATCGTAAGGGATCCGGTATAAAAGCTCTGCCAATAATCACATGATAAAGAAAAGCTTTGCAGTTTTTACAAATACTGTCAGACAAGAGAAAAAAACGTTATCTTAAAAATAACCCCAAGAACAAAGAGGAAAACTCAAGAAAGAAAGTGGCGTAAATTCCAAGAACCCACGGATTTGTCCTCCTACCAGCTAAAACTTGCATCCCTCAGTTCCTGCCTAAAATCTGCAAAGCAAACATTTTATCAAAACAACATCCATGCTGCTTCTGATTCAAGAAAACTTTTCATGCCGTTGAACCCCTCACTTTCTCCTCCAATTGCTAAGACCTTGCCTCCTTTGTCACTGAAGAGGGGGCCACCACCAGCAACCAATTCTCTGAGCCTGACCAGCTCAGTCAGCTCCAACCTAATACTGGTGCTCCACTCTAATCTTTTGCTCCTCTGAGTGAGGAGGTCTCCAGACTCCTGAGCTCAATACCTACAACCTGTCCCCTGGATATGATACCTACCAGCATCCTGCAGACCATCTTGCCCACAGTCAAATCCACAGTCACTCACATTGTTCCTCCTTGGGTTCTAGTGGTTTCCTCACAGCTTTTAAGCAAGCTTGGGTCACACCACTGCTCAAAAAGCCTAATCTCAACTCAGCTCAGGTTTAAAATTAAAGTCCAAGTCTCACTTCTGCCACTTCTGCCATTCCTATCCAAAATACATGAGCGCAAGCATCTTCAACCAAGTTTCTGAGCATCTGCAGAAGAAAAACCTGATTGACTCCTAACAATCTGGCTTCAGGCATGACCACTCTACTGAGACTGCATTCCTGTCAGTCACAGAATCACTATAACTGCCTGGAGCTGCTGGTCAGTCCTCTGTCCTACTACTGCTGGACCTGTCTGCTGCCTTTGACACTGTTAACCATCAAGTCCTCCTCTCCACACTCTCTGAAACTCGGAGTCTCAGGATTTGTCCTGTCGTTCAAGTCCTACCACACAGGTAGATCCTTCAGTGTCATGGCAAGAAATGTCTGAATAACATGGCTTATCAACAGGGGTACCCCAGGGTTCAGTGCTTGGTCCCCTACTGTTCTCCTTATACACCACCTCACTTGGTGCAGTGATCCGCTCACATGGCTCCCCCTATCACTGCTACACTGACGACACTCAGGTTTTCCTCTTTTCCACCAGAAGACACAGCTGTCTCAGCTCAGATATCAGCATGTCTGGCTGATAGCGCCACTTGGATGAAGGAGAGCCACCTTCAGCTAAATCTGTCCAAAACTGAGCTCATTGTCTTTCCAGCGTGTCCCTCTGTTCAATCAAACATCAGTGTCCTGCTTGAATCCAGTCAGCTTCTGCCAACAAACTATGCCAGAAATCTGGGTGTCATGACTGATGACCAGCTGACCTTTGAGGTTCATGTGTCCTCTATTGCTTGGTCATGTCAATATGCCCTCTATAACATCAGAAGGATCCAATTCTACCTGACAGCTTCTGTTGTAGTGGAGTCTAGCACACTTTCAGGGGTCTAGTGTAGTCTATGTTTTGTCAGAACAGAGCTGTTCTGACAATGACCTGATGAGAGGGTTCAAAACAATATGGTCATTGATTTCACAGACAAAGACTAAATGTAAATTTTCATTTATTTCACATGAGATAGCATCACGATACACAAATCAATCATCCATCACAGTTCTGATGTGCAAGTGTTGATTTTCAGGTGATGATAACGAGTGGGTTGAGAAGATATCGGGCCTGTTTCATGAAGCAAATGGTTACCTGATTGCAGATTACAAACAGCTACGAATCTGAAACTAATTTAACCATGATAACGTGTCAACATGCTTCAGGCTCTTCAGGCAGAGAGATTTTCATTCCTCCTCCCTGACAGATCAGAGTGCAGATGTGAACATCTCAGGTGTTATTGTCCCATCAAATGTACTGAAATTTGGTCTTTTTCTCCTCAATCAGTGTAAATTTCTGTTAGTTCCATTTTCACACTTTGAATAAATGAGAAGTATTATGACTGAGAACAATACAACTTGACAACACATGGATGTATGCATGCTTGGAATGGGTACACTTTTAGTGAATCTTGCTGAAGAGCCAGACTAAGTGCTTTCAGAGTTATTTGGGGCAGGACTGAAACTGTGTGTGGAAAACATGCAAGTTTTCTTCAAACCATCATTTAAGTTTTTTTCAGTCCTGCCACTCAGCCAGACTGGATACATTTCTTTCATTTTGTTTCATCATTTCACCGTCTCTGAATCATGTCAACATTTTGGCAGTGCTTTCGCAAAATAATATCACCAAATTTCCAGCCAAACTTATTTTGCAACCTATCAAAAGATCAATCATATGTTTGATTTTCAGTGGAGCACACACAGAAAGTTAACTTCACTGACTGAGACGAGTTTAATAATGCTAAGCTGCTGTTAATTGAGAACAGAACAGACAGAGCCCTGCCTGGGATCTCATCAAAACTTCCTCATTAATAAACACATATACACCTGCAGTCACACACACATACACACTCATTCACACACAAGACTAAGATGGACAGCACGATCCCTTTTCAGTCTGTTTTCCCTTCACAAATGAAACCAAAAAGTGAATTTTGGGCAGCATCCAAGTAGGGTGAGGTGAGTGGTGGTGAGAGAAAGCTTGCACTGCAGACAAGCTTCATCTACATAAGGCCATCTCTGAACATGTGTGGGTTACAACCAGCGGTTTACGTCCGCCATCTTTAAACCAGCACAGAAGTGGTCTGGGTGGATTCATCACTAGACAGATTCCTGAAAACTGACATCACAGTTTGTCCATAGAGAGAGGGAGAGAGAGTGTGTTTTCCTCCTCACATTGTTCATTCAGAGGGATCAGCAGCAGAAAATCATCACAGACTTTGACCGCGTCGGGAAATCCAAAGACAGATCCTGAACCCGTCCCTGTCCGGGTGCAGTTTTACCCTTTAGACTTCCGCAGACTTTCGCAGCCAACACAGTGCTTTGCATTTTCCTGAAACCAATGCTTGAATTTCCCTTCCATCCCTGCTGTGCCCCAATGCTGTCTCTCAGTCCTTTGGGTGCTGGGAGCAAGGGATGTTATTTGACGCACCGGTGAACTCCAGTTTAGTAGTCTCTCCTTTAAAGGCTCCTTGGCCCTTCTTCATCTTTCATCTCTTTTTAAGTCTTTTTATTTCTATTTTGCATCAGTGTCTAAACAGTGTTGCGCGGCGTGCCGTTTAGTGCAACAGCTTTGTTGCACGGTGAGCCAACCGCCTGGGAACCCGCTGGACGCTGGGTGGAAACTCCAACTTCAAAAACTTCATGGATGGCCTTCCGGAAACAGTGAAAGTTGTAGTCTATCAATCCTGAGGAGGCAACGGAGAAACAAAAGATCTTGTTTTGATTCATTTAAGTGTGTAGATTTTCAAATGATACCGTCAGTTTCCTTTTTGCAGTGGGGAAAAACGAGCCAAATTACAAATAAATGCCCTTCTAGAGACTCTAAACAGGTTCCATCCAAACTTTCAGGATGTCAAAGCCTATTTTTAAGATCAGAAGTGATGCAGAAGAAAAATTTAATATCAATAATTTACCAGATATGGAGGGTTTAACAAATTATGGTGCCAAGGTGCTTTATAAGATTTCACCTTTTTTCCCCAAATCTCCTTCCAAACTCCCAACTTTGTGAAATCACTGGAGTTCCCTTTAATTCACTTAATAGTAGAACAGGTCCCCTTGTTTCAATTTCATTCACCCGTGGAAGGAATGAAAAAATCCTGACAAAAGGCCACATCACCTTTAGCCAATTTAAGCCGAATGTGCTCTGGGGGACCACAGAGCTCTCTGACAGTTTACCTTTGCGCTCAAAGCTCTCCTCTCGCAGGATGCAGACAAGGGCCAGGAACTTTGTGACCTCTTTCAGGTACAGCACAGTGGTGTTGTTGAGCTTGATGATGGCCATGGACTCCTTGTCGTAAGCACTGCCGCTGCCGTCCTCCCTCAGACTGGTGTGGCACAGCGTAACACAAAGGAATTCAGGGGAAAGGAAGTGGTTTAATTAAGCAAAGAGATGATTAATTAGGTTACGCTTCAATGAAAGTCTCCTCAAACAACACATGGGTGAACTCTCGTTAAGCACTGGGTCATTACAGGAAGTTCAAGTAAAAATTGTTTAACTGACTTTTATTTGACTGTAAAAAGTAAAGTAAAGCTAAGAAAAAACACCTCTTTCACCACTGTTAATAAGATGATGAACACTCACCCATAGATGCAGGAGACGTCAATGACCACATCGATCATATCACAGCACAGCTCATAAGACTGCATGTCAACAGGAGAGCTGTCTGTGGCGATGTAGATCTTACTGACCACATCAAACAGGAAGGCCTTCTCGATCCCTGAATTCTGTCAGATACAAGTAGAAAGAAAAAGCGACAAGATGAGAAGTGGGTGTTGAGAAGTTTCAGTGAAGTGAAGAATAGGGTTCTACAGAGGAACAATTTTGATATTTGGACAGTATGAGTGGGTGATATAATGACAAGTGCAGTGTGATGAGATTTCCCTCAGGCAGCAGCTAATGTTTTCATTCATTAATAATTAGCATGACGTCTTTTCATGACTAATTGTTCGCTCTATTAAATGTCAGTCAGCATGTAATCTCATTCTCTGGAAGTGAAGTAAAGCTGACTTCCTGAAAGGACATCATTTGTCCAACCAGCTCAATAAAAAATTGTACCTAAAAGAGGCTGAAGGTTTCACAAAGCTTACAAATGCACGGTTTTACATTATGTGTGCCAACATACAACATCTACACAATAAAAACAGATTTTCTTTCCCAGTATCAACTGATATACCATGATCTTAGCAAAACATTGCAAGTCATTCCTAATCCAGAGTCTGATGTCACTGAAGAAAACAAAAGCTCTTTTAGGCTCTTTGCATTACTTAATCATAAGATATGATTTATTTCTAAAAGGACTTGGAAAAGGATGACAATGTTTTAATCACTGATATTATTAACTTTTCATATGGCGCTTTTTAAACAAAGGAAGTTCCAAGAAATTTGAGTTCCTGGTAAACATATTCAGGAACTAAAAGGCTTTAAACATGGAGCAGTCTTAAATACTTGTCAACAGTTCCTGTGGTCCATTGCTCGTTTGGGTTTTACCATGGTCCAAAGACCAGGGTAGATTATGTAAATCAGTCCGTGACAAAAAAAAAACAAAAAAACAAGTTGTTTCAACACACTACCAGATCACTAGAAGACAGTAAGACAACACGAAAACCATTTAGCAGAAGTCCCACCATAGGGGGAGACAGGTTGACATCGTCATGTGTAGCACTTCAAATAGCCAGTGCTGATTTTGATTATACTTTATTGCCCTGAAGGTGGATTTGTTGACACATGCAAGGACACAAGCATTACTGTTAAAAAGACATTTGCAGTTGAAGGTATTCCAAGAAGTCAGAAATAGCTTCAGCCGGCAAAACACTGGATCGCCCTTTCATCTTAGCATGAAGAGGCACATAATGACCAGTATTTTGGCTCATTTTCAGAAGGATACATCCTTCAACAATTTTAGGTCATCATTAAATATTTACTTGTATATGTATAAGTTTGTAAGTTTATAAGTGTACAGTTTTATTGCTTAGCACCTGAAACGGAGGCGAGGACGACGTGCTGATACTTCGGTGTGAGCTAAAAAGAGACAACACTGACCCGTCCTTCCATCCATCATAATGGAGACTGTAAGATCTATCTACAATGAAATGGACGAGCGAACCATGCTAACGCAGCACAGGAGGAAATACCAGCAGAGTAGCATAATGCTATTCACAGAGACATGGCTAATGGAGCTAACAAGGGACACAAACTCCACATTGAAGGATTTGACCTGCTGTGAGTGGACAGGATACAGGAGAGCTAAACTTAACAGATGTGTAGAAAGCCAGATCAGTCCTGGACCCTGTGGACCCTGTGGAGGTGGTGGCTGACATGAGAATTATGGCCAAGCTGACGTCTTTGACGGACGTTTATTTCTAGGTGAAATCTATTTTATCATACTTTTTATATATTCTTGGAATTTTTCACTTTACTGCTTTTACTGCTGTGACCGCCTTTGGGGATCAATAAAGTCTATTCTATTCTATTCTATTCTATTCTATTCTATTCTATTCTATTCTATTCTATTCTATTCTATAAAAACTAAACTAGGATGCATTCCTGAGGAGGAGCTGTTATAAACTGGATACCTACTGACAAATTCAGCTGAAGGTCCCCAATTCACAGGGTCACTCTTTAAACTGTCACACAGGGAGCTGACAGATACATTCACACTATCAGGCTCAAAGAAGACCATTGTTTAGGAGTTATTAAACCAAGTCAATCACAGCTGGGTGTCATCTTATTGTGGAAGGAGGGGGAAATAAAAACACTGTGGGTGCTCCACCAATCAGAAATATTCAGCTTGCAGGCCATGCCCCTGAAAGTTCCTGGACATTTGGGAAAGAATAACCCCCAGGAGGGACTGTTTCAAGAGGTAGATCAATTACTCCAGAACTAAATCTAAACAGTATTTCCTGCAGTTGACAGCACAATGTTCCTCGAAAAGTCCCTAGTTCCTGGGCAGAGTTCCTGTAGTTGAAAAGCACCTTTTATACCTTGAAATTATTGGTAAAAAACAGAATACATGAAACAATTTCCCCCATTAAGATAATCAAGCATGTGTTTTGGGATTCTAAGGCACTATTCAAAATGTATCATTAAGAGTGTGCTTGAGGTAAAAATCCTGCAACAACCACAGACTGGCAGTAAAATCAAGGACTGTTGTGTGACTGGAGGAACTGCTGACCATAAAGTGGCATCAGGGCTGGCAGTGACTCACATCATGCAGCATGTCACACGTAAATCACGCTGCTCAATGACAATCTTACCACTCATTCACACAGTGTTGTTCCGGGCTGTTTTGTACTTACAGAAATAAAGATGTTGAGGAGGTTTTCCAGGGTAGGGAGCTGAGGGATGAGCTTCTGCACCACTTTGCTGAAGGCCTCAAAGATGGAGTGGTCGTAAATACTTGTCAAGTAAAAGCTGAATGACAGAGTGAAAAAAAAGTGGACAAAAATAGGAAGTGAGTAAGAAGTTACGTGGAGCAAACACTTCTCGGTTCCTCAAAACATATGAAAGCAGGTAAAAATAAAGAGAATCACGAGATCACATGATAGACAAAGACAAAGAGCTGATTATCAAAGCCCGATTCGGACAAAAACACATATCAATAACGATAAAATATTAGCCAACACTTCTCTCCACACGGCTACAGTAAAACTCTTCACATGACTGAGGTTTAGTCACTGGCATATATAAATGAAAGGTCCAACTCAGAGGAAGCTCTTAAAAGACTGTCTGCAAACACTTGGCAGGAGATCAACTTCCCCACGCTCTGCAGGGAAGACAGCATCATAAAGCGCCATAAGGCAGGGCCAGAAAAAAACACCTTCAGTGTGCCACTAAATAAACAGAACCGCTTCAGCAGTCTGACAGGAATGAACAACAATCTCACCTCACATAAAACTGAAAGCTGTGTGTGCCATCGCAGCCCAAACATCAAGAGTCAAGCTGCTGTGGAGCTGACTGAGGTCAGGAAAGACAGGTTAAGTGCTGCAGAAAGTGATTATTGTGTTTACTTTGTGCGACCCCGGGCTTTGGTTTCATTATTGAATTGTAGTTGGTGCATTTTTTTTATCACTTGTTTTGGTCTTTAAAAACGTCATTCTGACATTTTGAATCTACTTTTTTAGCTGTGTTTTCTGCGCATGCTGCGTTTTAGTATGTTTGTTACCTGAAGAACAACTGATTGTCAAGTATGGCTTATAAATGGGGATGTACAATATTATCTGCACATTATCGGTATCGGTTGTTATTGGAGTAGCCACAAATTTAGCTCCAGGTTTAAGTTAAATTTGAATTTAAGCAGCAGTCTGTAAGGTACATGTAGCTGATTAACCTAGGTTAAGTTTACTCACTATCTCAATTGCAAAATTAACCAAATTTGCCCTTGTTGTAGGTATTGTTATGATTGTCTCACGGAGAGCATCATCCAAGTTTTAAGTAGGATGAGTCTTTTTGTATTATTTTGTTTAAAAGCAATTTTCATAAATAAATATGCAGTGTTAAGTATTGAGTATTTTTCTGATTTTGTATGTGTTTCTACTGAATATGTACCAAATTATCGTATGCTACTTCCAATAAAGAAGAGAGTTGATGATCTCTGCAATAAGCTCCTTAGTAAAAAATATTCAACTCGGTATCTCTAAAGGGCAAAAAGAGTTGTAAAATATCAGCATATCAGATATCAGCAAAAAATCCAACACTGTGCATCGCTACTGATGAATCATCATCTTAATTTAAATCTCAATTCTAGCTTCTTAAATTTGGGCTGTTGTGTTATTGTGCTAAAAAAATGTCAAAAAAAGAAAAGAAAAAAAGTCTGCATCTGCCCTCTTGACCTTTGGATGATGACTTCACAGCAGCTCTGGTATCTGAAGCATTCAGGTTGTTGTTTCTTCATTAAGAGCTCTGAGAGGAATCTCACAGTGGAGAGAGAGACGCAGGCCATTTGTACTTAATGACCTCACAAAACTAAACATTCACACATCACTAACAGCCACTGATCCACTCTTTCCTATTGAATTCTTCCATCATCTTAGAAGCTTGTGGTCATGACGTTGTTTCACACACAAACTGTTGAACCGAACACGAGCGTGAAATAATATGAGAAGTGACAGGATGGACTTTAAGCTGACATGTTAACACCTTTTAAGCAGCACAAGCCATGACCTGTTTTAACAGAAGTAGCTGCCAGAAAAAAACCCTTCAAAGTCAGTATAATATCTTTTTTTAAACGAGTAGGAACCTTTGGGGCTTCTTTATGTAAAAAAAAGGGTTACAAAAGATTATTAAATTTACCTTATTTTATAAATAAAATAATAAACAAAAACAGCTATAAAAGACCACAATAACACATAAGGAGATTATGTCCTCTCTCTGCAAACATAAACTGATCAGATCATATCTAAAAAGGGCTCGTACATCATATGTAGACGAGAGAAATTCTTATAAAAGTGCTGCCAGAGTGTTAGCTTATGGGCAAAAAAAAGTCAAACCCATGGTTGAGGTAAATTTGCAGAAAAAATGTCAAACAGTCTTTTTAGCATGAATCATGGCTCATCTGATATCCACTGTTGTGATATCACTTCTGTTAAACTAAGCTACAGAGAGAGAGAGAGGGCTGTCTGTATAGAGTGAGTTACTCTAACACTGTGTTGTTTAAATGCTGCTGTTGTGTGTTAACAAAAATCAATCCAGGTCTAAAAATAAACTCGCACTGCCAGGTAAAAGGTTTGAGCCTGTTCATCCACTACATCAAGGTGGAGAACTGTCGTTACACTTCGAGCAGCTCTGCAATTAGCTGCTCTGCAGTTCAATAACATTAGAGTACACAGGCTTTACCTTAGCTTATGCACACTGGGACTGGAAATTATTTTTATGGGGATTTAAGTTTATTTGATTTGCTATTGTGCCCAGCTGTTAGAGCTCATTTTTAAGCCGCTGCTGAATTTTATGATCAACAATATGAAAAACTACTCTAAAATCCTGCTGCGCAGATTTGTAAATGACGTTTTTCTCTTGCTAATGTTTGAATAACCATTACATCAGTAGGTAGTTTTGATTTATTATTGACTTCTAGGTGAGGAACCTTTTTGGGTGCTGAATGTGCCAGTAAACTCAAACAATGTTGAATAAAATGTACCTGAGATGCAGCTTTTCTAAGCTAGCGTCTGCCAGGTCGTCGTTCGCTCTCTGATGGATGTCCCTCTGGGTCTCGATCTTGTGGTCGTCTGAGAGGCCGTCCACTTTGTGTATGAACACCTCGAAGTTGATCTCAGGATTGACTCTATAGGCTCGTGACACGGTGAGGTGGAGCCTGCCCAGAGCCTCCACATAATCATCCTAGAGATGAGAGAGATTTATTTTCAGATCACAGCTTAAATTTCACTGAAAATATTAAAAACATGGAACATGAAAATAAATCACTATCACATCAGATTACAGACTTCTTTAACAAGTCTTTACATTTTTCTATTCTGTTAACGTACATAAAAGAAGATTCAGTATAGAAACAATGCAACACTTAATTACAGTCATTAGACAAACAGGAAAATCAAGCCAAGCTGTCCCTTAGACGCGTTACTGGCACAGCAGGTATGAGGAACTGTGCTGCTACTGTTGTCCAAAACAGCACAAGAAAATCGAGTCTCCTCAGAAATCTCAGTGTGACGAGCTGCTGAGACTAATTAAATCCGATGCAACAGAACAAACAAACCCTGAGATCAGATTAGTTGTGGATAACATCATCGCTGAGATTATTTCTTGAAAGCATTTAAGATCATGTGGATAAAAGTGGCACAAAGACATGACGTGTAATTGTCCTTTATTACTGCTGCTCTTCTTTTTATCACAAGGTTCTGGACTATAAAGAAGTTTGTTTTGATGATGTGTGCGGTTTCACTTGATGCGGTGGAAAATAAGCATGAGAGCAGCGTATCTGAAACATGACACAGACTTTGACACCAAAAGTGTTGCTGTGAAACAACGCATTTAGTTCCTATGTTTGTTATACTGTATGTGTATTAAATTAATCACTTTTTATTTTCATATTCTCTACCTGAGCATCGATGACAAATATTAAAGCTCCGGTTCCTCTGAAGATCATCTCATAGTCAAAGGTGGGATCGAAGAAGTCCACCTGACCCGGGAAGTCCCAGATCTGGAAATTGACAAAGGAACTGCTGGAGATGTCGTCCTTGTAGATCTTGTTGGTGCTCTCTAAGAACAACGTCTCATTGGGAGACATTTTGTGGAACACCACCTGAAATCAAAAGAGAGTTCCTTTTTAGGTCATATATCAGATAGTCAAGGCCCGGTTAGAATGACTGAGGTTTATTTTGATGTCACATTTGCAAGGTGCTGAATAATAAGTAAACTGTTTAAATGCAAGTTACAGATGACTATTAGAAGTTACTACTTAGAGGCAAACTTGCACCAAGCGTGTCTGTATAAATATTTGAATCACCACACTTAGTGCAAAACAAAGGTTTTACTATCTACAGGTATTTGATAGTCACTGCTAACTATTGTCTAATTATTTGAATAGTTTGTCTCACATTTTAGGTTTCATCTTTAATTTGTTTGTTGAGTTTCATATTCAGAATGATTGCCATGGACTTAATAAAAGTTTTTTTCTTGCATATTTGGTCATTTTTCCTGTAACTATTGCAAAAAAAAAAAAAATCCACATTCATCAAGTTTTTCTTTATTAGCTAGATAAAAACGACAACAGGCCTGTATAAAACAATACTGTTCTCAAAGAGCTAACTATACCACCCGTTGTGTTTCTGACCGCTCATAAAAGGAGAAAGACATCATTCAGACATCACATGAAGAGAAGGAGGGAAAAGGGCAAAACTTTGCAGACTCACTGGTCTGATGTAACTCGCACTGCTCTACATTCAGCATGTTTGAGCTGAATGCTTTGTTACAGCGGGCAGCTGAAAAGCGAGTCGTCAGGGTCCTGGTCCTTTTACTACTGTAACAGGTAGAAAATAAGACCAAGCGGGTGATGGTGGAGGATGTGGAGTTTTTAATTTTCTAAACCACTTGATGTCAAAAGCCAATGAACCAACAAATGTGAGATCATACAATTTTCTTTCTGCTGAGGAGGCTGAAAGAACAATAAATCATGATTTGGAGGTGTGTGTTTTAAAACACACTCCCTTCTATGTGTTTCTGCAAGCAGTATAGGGTAGACTCCTTGAGAGTCACGCTATAGACAGCCAGATTCTACTTCCCCCTTGAATTTTAACATGAATAATAAACTATTATAGAAGGCACAACTGCATCTCATCTATTATTCAACTACAGGGCCATTTGGAAAGAGGTAGACTTGACATGAAGAACATAATCACACAAAAATAAAGCTCTCCAAGTTGAGGATGGTTTAAAATCAGGGTGAGTTGGGCGATGGCTCAACTGTACCCTGGGTTTATTTGATGTTGATTGTGTTTTCGTATTTTAAGGTGGCAAAGTGTTGGTTGGCAAATTTTGACCCCCAAGTAGATGTTATATAAGGGCTATTTATGGTCATGCTCATGGCTCTTTCAAGAGCTTTGTCATCATATTCTGAATTAGTCTGTGATGCATATTTTAAGTTAAGTGATGGTGTAAATAAAAACGGACTCATCTTGTTTATATAAGGTTTCTTCTTTGCATGCTGCCTATAACCTACGCTCACAGGTGAGAGGTTTTGGAAGTTATTTCTAAGCCCAAACTCTAAGTCACACAAAAGAGTCTGACTGAGGGCCTTAGAAATCACTGCCATCCTGTATAATTTTTAGGCCTGGTTCCTTTTACTCTGTAATTTCTCCAGATTTTCTGAATTTTTCAATGAAATGTACTTTACATAATTAAGCCCCCCCCCCCCCCCCTTTAAAAAAACAACAACAGGGAAACATTCTGAAATAGCTGAACTAACTCAGTATTTTAGAAAGTAGTGAACCTCTTCTCATCTTTACTTCTGAGAGACCCAGCCTCTTTGCGGTGCTTATTTAATCCCATCATGTTACTCACCTGTCACAGATTAACTTTTTAGCAACCCTTTAAGTGTTTTACTACCCATGAGCCAACTTTTTTTTAAAATGAATTACTGGCACTGAATTTAAAAACACTGCAATTTTTCCGGTGTCAATATTTGATATGATGTCTTCGCACTATTTTTTGTTTACAAAATGATTTGCCAACCATCAATGTCTGTATTCTGGATTTGGGGTATGATTCAGTGTTTCTACTGAAAGCAAATCACAGCAAGCATTTCTCTGTTAGATGTAGATGTATATTCAAGGAAGAAGGACAGGGGTATCAGACTTTGCACTCTTAATATTGGTATCACTTTGAAGATAGTATCGCGATGTATTTGAAATGCACGGCACTGATCATTTTTGCACAGTATATCCAGTGATTCTCCATTTGCTCGCTTAAAAACAATAGATTATATCTGACAAACTGCAGGTGCTGTCTGTGTCTGTCTGCTGCACTGATTTGGAACAGAGTGTTGTGACTTGCAGTTATGAAGGTGTGGTCGCTTTTGCTGTCATGTGAGTTCTTCGCATCAGACCTGCCCTGTGCCTCACAGCTGGGTGGTGCTGAGATATATTTGGCATGTTGGACAAGTTGTTAACCAAACAGTCACATGCTGCTTTGTGTCCACACAACATTGAAGATGCACCTTGCGTCTCCGTCCACACCTGGTTAATAATTAACTACTATTAGCTACACTTACATTTGCTAATACTTAAGGCGAGCTTGTCTTTAACCGTTTTGGAGAAGTCAATGTAGTTCGCCCCTCTCGTAAAGCTGGACATATTATCTTGATGGCTATCATCCCTTAAAACATGCTAAAGTGCCTCGCTAGCTATTCTGGCTAATGTCCCATTTACTTGCATGGAGCAGGGGAGCACCGCTCGCCTCGGAATGCTAGTAGTTTCTTATCCCCCTTTTCCTTACCTTCTGTATCGATGATTTTCCACTTCTTCTCAACCCCATGAGCAGGATTCTCGGTTTGCTATCGGACGGCGCCGGGCTGTCCTCGATATCGGCCTCTTCTTCACCATATCCGAAATCTTTGGGGAACGAGTCTGCAACCCCGTAGCTGTCAGCCAGCTGTTCCACCTCGTACTGAATCGACATTTTGACCTAACGACGGTCGCTTCCCCTCTTTCCCCCCCTTACTTTTCTGTCACCACACCCGTGTTTGTATCGGAAGATGAGTATCCTCCACAAACTTACGTCATTCAATGAAAATAGTTTGTCAATAATGCCCAAGCTCTTTTGGAAACACCGAGCGTGATCCCACACATTTCCTTAGGATTTCCCCTTCGTTGAAAAAAACTAACCCTTTTATCCCACCCCTTAACTCTGATTGGCTGCCTGAATTGAAATACAATATGTGATTGGACGAACTACTTGTCATTCTAGTGAGGTTTGACGCTGTCACCTGACTAGTACTCGGACTTGTTTTGTGACCTACAAGGACCAAGTTCTCTCTTTAAATAAATGTTTTGAGTTTTTTGAGTTTGTAGTCATAATACAGCACGGAAAGGATTTTTTTTTTTTTTGCTTCAATGAGATAAACATTTGAAAATAGTTATTACGAAACTGACTAAATTAAAGTATCGCCGCCGTTTTTTATTTTTACCAGTAGATGGCAACCGAAATCCGCAAGAGTGAGAATGAGGCGTTCAATGTCCTCACAACATGTTGGGATGAACTGGTAGTGATCAAGGTAATAATTTTACACGCCGTTGTATGGAAACAAGGGCTGGGCTGAGACAGTCATTCAAATATAGTCCAAGCCAGGCAACTGTTTAATGGCAGCCCCAGGGTCGCCTTTTAAAGAAATAGGTCTACTTAATTGTCTGCATTGTACTGAATGTTATTGCGTTAAAATCAGACACCAATATGATCAAAAGTGCTTAATGTGATACTGTTATGGACTACAAATAAAACACGAAACAAAACATCGTTAAAGAGGGAGACAACACAAGGAAAATAATTTCATCGTAGTTTATTTGAGAACAACAAACAACAAAAATAACAAAGTTTACAAATAACTAAAACTGTGGTAGCAGTAGTCGGGAGAGATGGGCCATTGAAAGGAGGGCTTTCATCTGTTTTCCACCAGCAGAAATAGAGAAATGTAAAAGGAAATCCAGCCCTGATAACTAAAGAAAAGAAAAAATAGTAAAGTAAGAAGTCTTAGAAGCCTAAATTATGAGAGGAAAAGTCATTTTAATGTGAAATTTAGTCATAATCACAAATGTTAGTTCATAACTATCAGGCAGCATGAGATAATCATGCAAAAAAAAGAAAGTAACTGTTAGAGGGTGAGTTACTAATAAGATGGTGTTTAATATGTATTGGAAAGTTTGTCATCATTTTGAAAATGGAATTTACAACCATAAGATAAACGGAATGTTAAAACATAGAAAGTCAAAATCATTTAAAAAGTCATATTCATGTGATTCAAAGTGGAAATCACAATCCCCTTTCGCAACTCTTTACTATATCCTAATTACATGAAATGCAATTGGTTGAAGATACTCATCTGAAAGAGCTTCATCTAGGTGGCCTTTTCAATTCACTATTGCCATTTCAGACATATGTTGTGTTTTCAACGAGGGACACTTGAATGCAGCACCCAGCCTAGCATACTGCCGGTTGCTCTTAGGTAGTTGGTTTGTAATCGAAACTTAACTTTACCGTTGGCTCCAACGTTTCCGTGTGGCATAACCGGGTGTGTGCTGTCCGGTGGGACACGAGCCTGTGTATTCATACGAGGAAAGTCAACAATTCATCATGTCACACCACAGAGTAAGCGTGTTTTCACTTCATATTACAATGGTGTTATGTGGAAACTGTTTCATGTTTATAACTGAAAACTAGCTCCAAGCTAACATTAGCAAACTGAGAAGCTCTGATCTATTTATTAATGAGTGGACCGAACAGCTGCGACAGTTTGTGTCTGTAAAACCACTGAGAGTTGAGTTTGTGGATAAACTTCAGTTTTTAGATAATGTCTACATATCAACTACAAAAAGCTGATTTCTGGAAGGACATTGTCATTATTAGCTTATAATTAGTTGAATATGCAACCGTTTACTTAGCAAACAGTAGAACTATCAGATGTCAACAATTGGTGGCTAATTAGGTGTGATATTTTGCATCTTTAACATCATAATTCATACACACTAGTTAACCATATTCAAGTAGGTGAAAGATTGATTATTAGTGTATATTAAAATGGCTGTTTTTTTCTCTTCCCACAGACTCAAGACCCTAAAAGGGAACAGTTCAGGAGATACTTGGAGAAAGCTGGTGTTGTTGACAGTCTTACAAGTGGTAAGGCTGTTTTTTAAGGTTATTTGTTCTGGTTGGCTTTGAGCGTGTTCACAAACATCACCTTGTAATGAAAAGCAAAGTGAAAGACACATTAGACATGTAATAAAAAATGAAAACGTAACTAATGTTTACATTTGGTAGCCACAAATATTTGTTTGTATTAATATTTGATACCCAGCTCTATCATAGTGCTTTAACAAAATCCTATTTTCTCTTGTTTCTTAGTACTCGTGGCTTTATACGAAACCCAAGACCGACCCAGCAATGCCCTGGAGTATCCTGCAATGCACACACATCCAAACTCTCCAAATAGCCCAAAGTGGCTGTAGAAAGTCTCTCTAAAATCAACCAAAGTAACTTGGAAAAGTGATGTTTAGGAATAAACTCCTCGAGGAGGCCAAGCATTTTTGTTGATCCTTTAACCAGCCCTTTCCAGATTTGTAAAGCAGCATCTAGGTTCTGCCGACACAAATTCAGAGGACCCAGAGGCTCTTCAGCAGGAGGTGTGTGACCTGAGACAGAGGTGTGCACGTCTGACAGAGGAAAACAAAGACCTCAAAACAAGGGTATGCTCAAGCTGGCAGAACTATCAGATGGGTGGTGATAGTTCTACATGCTGCTGTGACCTCTGTAATACCAAACAGAAGCCACTAGAGGGGGCTACATACATCTACTTCTATTCACTGCATAGACAAACAAATGTAAATTTAATTCAGTTTAATGATATCACAGTTTAATTTATTGATAACAGGATGAGAAGGAAACATTTCCAGGTTGCCACTGTTTACTCTTTTTAACATGGCAACCAACTTGTGCCTTTGATTACCATCCATGGACATGGCTTTCTAAAATAATTTTTAAGAAATGAGGGTAATAAACTACTTTTAAACTTTTTAATTTCAAGTTGTGGTGGGACAAAAGAAAATGAAGACAGATGCATATGAATGGATGAAAGCTAATCAGATGAACTGATGTATTTCTTTTTCCTCTCCACAGCTTCAGCGTTATGAGCCTGTACCTGAGGATGGAGCCACAGCCGACTAAACCTGAGCAGAGCTATGGTTTGCTTATTTTGTGTTTGTTTTTTTTATTATCATTATAATATACTGCTGTCACTTTAAACTTTAAGAAAAGAAGACACTGTCACATAAAAGCCAAGAATTTTTATATGGCTGTGCTGTTTTGTTTTTGTAAATCTTAGTTTCTAATCTAATTTGTTCCTTAGAATCTTACTTATTTTTAATGTGTTTGTAAATATATTTTTCTATCCTGTCATTAGAACAGATTTAAAATCCAAAGTGCCCTCCTACAAGACTGCACATGTGGTTTCTTTAAAAAAGGAGAGTTTTGTTTGAGTTTTTCGTTTGAAAATTAAAAATGAATGATTATTCTGCAAGTGACTTAATTTTTATGTCATAGAAACACTTTTCCAGATCCACATAGCAATGTGTAACTGAGATGTGTATTTTTTTATTTTTGAAGGTCTGGTGAAGGCAAAAGTTATACAAAATATACTAAAGACAAAATAAAGTACAGCCTTGAATTACGTTATCATGTATTAGTTGACTAATTCTTAAAAGGATAGTTTCAGTCAGGGCTGTCTCCTGACACTTCTACCCAATAAACAAAAATTCTGAGATTACACGATGTGTAAAAACTGAACAAATGAAAATGAAAAAAGTGAACAATCATAGTTTCAAGTAATAAAAACATCAAACAGTATCTTCCATCACTGATATGTGTGGGGTGTTTAGATGTCACCCAGGGGTAAGTGGTAAAACTGTTATAGGGATGGTTTAGTTGTCATGAATTATATGGGTCACCCCCCCCCCCCCCCCCCCATCCTCAACAACCCACAACCCTCTGAAAAAAAGAATTAACTTTAAAATAGCTGCTTTTTTCTTGCACTATCTTTTTTACAAACAGGCAAGCCTATTTACATGCCTCGTGCATTCGTATATTACACAAGTGTTCGCAGTGTACCAGCAGTGTTGTGTGGGCTGTTATCTGCATCTGTTCACATCAGCAACAAAAAAACAAATGTAAAACTAAAACATTCTTTTTCTAAGTCATTAATTATATTACTGCAATTCTATTTTTGATACATTTTTGGAAATGTACATGCGCACAAAAGGAAAATACATCCACTGTGAAAAAAATAATAAATAATGAAATAAATAAAAAGCATATTGAAAACATCTTCAAGTCCTGAGTTAATAAATTATTATTATTTTTAACCAGAAGTCATCATAATCTCATTTGCACCGGTTGAACTGCAGTGTTTTTGCAAAGGGTTCAGTACGTCAACTGACTTGTTCAAAGGTTGTAAGGAAAACACAAACCAAACAAAAAACAAGCACCATGCGATGGGAATTTTTCTCCTCTGATACTGCAGATTATGGAATAATTTGCATTTAGATTTTAGATTTGCAGGTCTGTTGCTCTCCTACTGCTTGTATTACTCGCCATGGATGTCTTGCAGTTAGAAGACGGGGGTCTGGAGTTGTTCCTTGATCCTGAGCTGGATCTGCCATCTGACTCAGGAGAAGAGGGACGGCTCTGATGTTTGGAGTCTGACTTTCGACCTGATGGGGCTCCATTACTGGCTTTTGTTCCTCCGTATGAATCTGTGTCTGAGCTTTTACCCTCTAACACCGTTGAGCATTTGAAAGATCCATGAGCCCTGAATGGCTTCCTTGCTGCTCCTACTGCCAGCGTTGGGAAGGAGGAGGAGTGAGCAGCCTTCTGTGGACACTTTGGAGAGTCTGGGCTCCCTTGCTCACGACTCTCATCCTCCTTGGTGTGTGGAAGGCGATGCAAAAAGTCCTCAGGCTGATGCTTTTTGATGATCAGGGAGTCGCAGCACGATGCACATGGTGCATTGGTAGATAAATTGCAGTTACAGTCCTGAGGGCTTCTAGCTGAACATCTAGAGTCCTCTAAATCATGCTGCAGAGGGGGAAAAGATGATGGTTTGATTAGGTTAGGGTACATGATGTTCCCCTGCACCCGCTCCATCAGGAGGTTGTAGTCACTGGGTGCAGAGGCAATCGTTGCCTTTCTGGGTTCACATATTTGCACCACTGATTCCTTTTTACACTTGTTAACATAGAATTCCTCAAGCTCCTCTCCCTCGCCTCTCAAGCGAGGGTAGAAGTCCAGGATGCCCTTTTTGATCTTCTTGTAACTCAGATGCATGATCTCCAAGATGTTGAGGAAGAGAGAAATCCCAGCGATGCACTGCATGAACACCATAAAGACACTTTTCTCAGTTGGTCTGGAAACGTAGCAGTCCACAGCGTTGGGACAAGGGTCCCGCTCACACTTGAAAAGCGGGTAGAGGTGGAAGCCATAAAGGAGGTACTGGCCTGTCATGAAGGCCACTTCAACAACAGAGCGGGTGACAACATGAGCCACATATGTTCGCAGCAGAGAACCTCTCAGAGGGGCTTTGTTCAGCTTCCCCTGATCCAGCTGCTTCATCTCCCGCTCTATCCTCTTCCTGGCTTCCGCCAACTCCACACCCACTAGTTCCAGCTCCTTCCTCAGCAGAGCTTTCTTCTTCTGCCGAGCTTTCTCCAGTGCCCGCAGTCTGTACAGAGCGTGGCCCATGTAAACCAGTGAGGGAGAAGACACAAAAATGACCTGCAGCACCCAGTAGCGGATGAGGGAGATTGGGAAAGCCAGGTCGTAGCAGACATTTCTGCACCCAGGCTGCTCGGTGTTACAGATAAAGTCGGCCTGCTCATCGTTCCAGACGTCTTCGGCTGCTACTCCAAGGACCAGCATGCGAAAGATGAACAGGATGGTGAGCCAGATCTTTCCTACCATCGTAGAATGGATATGCACCTCCTCCAAAATCCCCCCGAGGAAGTTCCAGTCCCCCATCTTCACTCTGCCATTATGACTAGAAGTATACCAGAAAGAGAAAAAATACTCAGTAGGTTTAAGATGAAACCACTAGTAATGTATTTTTAATGATGATAGTACTTTCAGACCAAATAAACACAGCTCAAAAGAAGACAACTTGTTAGAAAACATAAAAATGGTGATGTTTCCCAAACAAAAAGGATGTTTTACCTTTTAACTGAAAAAAATAATAATAAAAAATTAGTGGGAACTTGTAAAGCAAAGATGCAAAGTGTCACATATTTGCAAAAAATAAAATCACCAAAGGCAGACAGAGAAAAGATGTATATCCAGAGATATGATCCATTTGCTAACCATTCTCCTTCATAATACAAAACAGGTCAGAGGTCCTGCACACTTCTCTTCATTTACCTTGCAGCAGCATGGACGGACTGCCGGTGGTGACTTAAATCTCCTCGGGTCATACGGCCCTGACGCGGTCAACAAAAAGATTTTAAAAATCGTTAGCGCCCTCCACATGAGTCCCTCCACATTAGCCAAACTTCTGTGACCCGCCTCTGCTTCTTTGTTTGTCTGACACAAAGTGGCAGCAACTGAACTGCTGAGGGAAAGCTGCCAACTCTGACTAAAGAAAGTCAATACTGACAGCTATAGCCATGCGTTTAGATCGTTGCTTCACAGCTATGGGGTGTAACATGGAAACTGACCCCGATCTTTGCAGGTCAGAGTGTTTGTTTTGTATTTTCTGGATGAAACAACCTTCAGTCAAATTTTCAACCTTTCTACAGAAAAACATGAGACACATTTAGCTGCAGAAAGGGAAACCCTCTGGAAGAGTTTGTGTTTGCTCTTCTGGGCATGGACCTCTATGGGAGTGAATGAAGTGGTCCCAAATAGATGCAATGCAAGGCTAGATTACGTGCCAAAAGATCTGTTGTCACGCCATCATTCCAGTCAGTATTGCTCCATATGTTCAGAAAATGAATTAGTCTGGCACTGGAATCCAGACTTACAACCAATACACACAGACCTTGTACAATCAATACTTTTCTTCTATAGTGAAGTCGTCAATAAGTCACCACGTCCCATTTCATACCCTGCTGGTCCTCGCTGGATGTAATAAGGTTGTGATGAAAACAGTACAATATTTTATCCCATCCACAACAAATCTATCAGAATGCTGTTTGCAAACTTCAGCACATCCAAATCTGATAGCTTTGCGTTTTGTCCCCTATGGAATTGTTGCTGGAATTTGTTGTCAAGATTCAGCCTTAAAGCCTATTTGTTTGTTTGTTTGTTATTTATTTATTTATTTATTTATTTATTTATTTATTTATTTACTTATTTACGTCAATCCTAACCTGAACCTTTCCCCTCTGACCCAAATTTTCTCGTTCTGCGCAGCACAGAATTGATCCACATGAGTCTGGTTCAAAGACATCAGAGGTATAGAGAGTCACTCTGGGGTTACAAGCTGAGAGAATCCCAGTGCTATTTCCTCTTTTTTTTCTTCTGGTCTAAACAATCAATTTTCACTTACGCACTTCAGCTGCATGGCATACTATGGATACTGTCTGTCACCACTGCTTCAAATTATCATGTTTTTTTTTTCTTTGGCTGAAAAAAGTTATTTTTAGCTTTGCATATGACAACTCAACGTATTTTATATGTACTCCTTGCTTTTAATTTAATTGTTAATTTTTATGTCTATGGAATTGTTTAATTTTTGTTTTTATTTTATTTTGCTTTGAATAAAATGGAATAATAATAGGAGTTTAAGACATAAGTCAAGACACATTGCTGATTGACATGTTAGAGCTGCTTTTTACGGTGGACAGAATGCAGTATGTTTTCTCTCACTCTCACAGAACAGATTCATTACATTGAGCCTCATTCACTAACAGTGAGTCAAACAACTCTGTGCCTAAACTGTGGTTACACTTGAAGCACAAATCTGGGATTCATCAATATTTTCTTACTTGAATTTATTCTTACATTGCGAACAAAACTTCCTCAGACCATGTGTACATACAATTGATGACAACCAACCTTCTCAGAAAATGTAAACATATTCTCTTTTAACTAATACTTCCAGCAAAAGAAAAAAAAACTTTAATTGAATTCAATAATAAAAACTGTGAATTGACTAAATGTATTAAATGACCATGAAATTGACGACTTTCCTCATAATCACACTTAAAATTTTAAGTTCTTGTTTGATTTTTTTTTCCCCCATAAAAAAATCTATTAAAACCTATCTATTAAATCTAGTAAAAAATATTTTTTTACTTTTCCCCCCATAATTTCATCTGCCATATACCTGAATTTCCCTTCGGGGATTAAAAAAGTACATTCTATTCTATTCTATTCTATTCTATTCTATTCTAAAATTTTGAATCTTAAATTAAATGCTTGGATTAAAATTAAAAATATGACAATTTACATATTAAAATGTCACATATATGGTGTAAACTAAATCGACAACCACCAAATTATTCAGTAATATACACAAAGTGGTCAGAGCAAAATTGGCTGGTATGGACTTTTCGTGAATCTGACGGTGATTTTGCGTACACACATTAAATGTGAAAATGAAGAATATTTCTGCACATTTATTGGTGAATAAGGCCCATTGAGTGATTTTCCCCTTATTTTGAAGAAGAGAACCTCATTAGCTCCAATTTACCATTTCACTGATGACTATAACACAGAACACTGTCAGTGGCAAATCTCTGTCACACAAACAATTAGCAGAAAATGTTAAATTCATGAAAACTTTCAGGAGTGTTGTTATATAACATCAGGCATGAGCCGCTGAACTACTTAGGGCAACGTATTCCCACGTGTCACGCTCAAGGCAAACAGGTTCATGGTAATTGAAAATTGATTCACTAAGTCACATTGATGAGCTGAGTTTGGAAACAATGGAACTTTCCACATATAGGAACACATGAGTGTAGCCCCAGACTACTTTGCATCATGTTATATGTGACCAACTCAGGAAATGTAGCATTACTGTGGAATATGTTTATTCATCAGACAAATCAATACTCCTGCCTCAGAAACGTTTCAAGAAGGTTTAATTTGACAACAATCCGTGAAGTTTATTGAGGAAACATTTGAAAATAGAGTTGTGACAATGCAACACCAAATGTAAGCAGTCTCATTTAGGTCTTTACTTTTTACCTGTGGTTTTTGATGCAAGAGTACATTTTTTCATTATAAGATCTGCCTAGTTATACAAATTGGAACCTGATGCTACTCTTATGCTAGCTATAAAGCAGTCACAATAAAGAGATGGATTAAAGATTTGTGGGGAAAAAAAAGAACTGACACAACAGTGACTTATACCTAATGTTCAACAGGGCACAGGACATAATTACAGCAGTGGTTCTCAAACTGGGGGGCACACAGGAGGCCCAGTGCGTAGTTAGGGTACATCATCATCATTAAAAAAATGTTTAAGATGTTTGTCAATCATCTCTTCACTTTGGCATTTGACCAAAGCTGTCAGTTTTTTTTTTTTTTTTTTTTTTTTTGAAAAGTGTGTGTGAGGGGAATAAATAAAAACTAGACAATTTCCACGGAAATCGTGAGAGGGGCTCGGGACGCATGCCGGCTGGCATACATACTCTCTTTCTGGAATTTAAAGGGCTTTTCATCATCATCAATCATTGATTGATTATTTATTTAATCCTTTTTATCCTAATCTTAAATCAGGCAAGACTATAGCTCAGTTTCTGGAATTTAAAGGGCTTTTATTTTGAAATGCTACATCAGAATAAGCTGATATTGACTGAGTGATATCCTGGCATGGTCCACTATCAGCCTGAAGTGGAATCATGGATTGATTATTAGTTTTACCCATTTTACACAAATCAGATTTTAAGCAACAATGTACCTCAGTTTCAAAAATTTTAATGGCTTTTATTTTGAAATGCTACATCAGAATTGGTTGAAATTGACTGAGTCACATCCTGAGGTAGTCCTCTATCAGCCTGAATTGGAATCACTGAGTGATTATTTATTTAAGCCTTTTCATGCTAACTAATCTGAATTCAGGCAAGACTTTTGCTCAGTTGCAAGAATTTGAAGGGCTTTTATTTTGAAATGCTACATCAGAATCAGCTGATATTGAATGAGTGACATCCTGGGATGGTTCACTATCAGCCTGACGTGAAATCATTGATTGATTATTGATTTTAGGCTTTTCACACAAATCAGACTTTAGGCAAGAACATAGCTCAGTTTTGAGAATCTGAAGAGCTTTTATTTTGAAATGCTACATCAGAATTTGTTGATATTGACTGGGTGATACCCTGAGGTGGTGTACTATCAGCCTGTGGTGGAATCATTGATTGAATATTTATTTAAGCCTTTTTATCCTATTCTGAAATCAGGCAAGACTATAGCTCAGTTTCTAGAATTTAAAGGGCTTTTATTTTGAAATGCTACATTAGTCTTGGTTCAAATTCATTTCTTCACATCCTGAGGTGATGTACTATCTTCCTGAAGTGGAATCATTGATTGATTATTGGTTTTAGCCTTTTTACACAAATCAGAGTTCAGGCAATAATATAGCTCAGTTTTAAGAATTTGAAGGGCTTTTATTTTGAAATACTACATCAGCATTGGTTGAAATTAACTGAGTCGCATCCTGAGGTGGTGTACTATTAGCCTGAAGTGGAATCATTGATTGATTATTGGTTTTAGCCTTTTCATGCTAATCGGAAATCAGGCAAGATAATAGCTCAGATTCTGGAATTTAAAGGGCTTTAATTTTGAAATGCTACATAAGAATGAGCTGATATTGACTATGTCGTTAAATTTTAACCAGGATTTAGAGCAAATTATCTCTGTATTATTTGGGTCAAAAATTTGCCCACACGGCCGAGTTGAAAATGAGTGATCCTTTTCTGAAAAACCCCAGAGATTCAAAATGGAGTTTCTAGTGAAAAAACTCAAAACTTTGTGTTGCTTTACCTTTGTTTTCTCAAAAACTGTTGAAGATAGCAGAATGCCCCTAGAAATTTAAGCTGTGGACAGATGTGTCAAGATTTTGAAGCAAGAATGATGTCTCTAGCTGAAAGTATGGCGAGGCAGGAGCCGTGTGAAAAAGTGTGTTTTTTTGGTGTTCTCGGGAAGCCTCCCTATTCATTGTCTATAGGACTTTTTCGTCGGTTTTTCAGGGTTTTTTTTCGGCCAAAAAACACCGAAATTCTTAGAAAAGTCATAGCACACCATTCTGGACCGAGCCGCACGTTTTGATATATAATTTGTTGGGGTTTTCTTAAAGCTCTGGGAGGAGAAGCGGTCCAAAGTTTAGTCCTTATGAGTCATCTTTCATGTAGAGCTGCATGGTTTCCATGACGATTTAACTGAGAGCAGCTGTGGAGATCAAGGGACACCTCTTTGTGACAGCTGTTCTCTGCTGTTTTTTGGGATGAGGCATGTGTCCGAACAAATGCTAACTGTGGCCAAACCGTTATAGCTATCAGAAAAACGAGCGCACCGTGAAAATCCAGACGGGCGGAGGAATCCGTCAATGTGCAGTTTATATTTGTAGGGTCAAGAATTTGCCCTCACGGCCGAGTTGAAAATGAGTGACCCTTTTCTGAAAAACCCGAGAGATTCATAATGCAAGCAAATACAGAGAGGTGGTCAGGTTTGGCTGACAGTTGGCCCATTCCTGACTAAGAGCTCCATCCTTTGACTTCAAAGGCTGCTTTGACAGAAGCGCAACGGAAATACCTACGTTTTGATGTAATTTTTATGACCGTGGAGTGAAATTTGTGGTCCCACGAGACATTTGTTTGGGAAATTCCTTGTGTGTCATGAGCTGCTTCTCCCACTCTAACTGATGATGTCACGCACTGTGAGAGCTGAGTTTTAGTGAAAAAACTTTACCTTGCTTTACCTTTGTTTTCTCAAAAACTATTGAAGACAGCA